>CM033637.1:3793954-3901594 GCA_019453435.1 Rhinogobius similis | reverse complement strand
AATGCTGGTTTGAAAATCCTCTCCTCCTCCTCTCCTCTCCCGTCCAAAACACTACTCGCTCAACTCCCTCCATGTGTGATGTTTACCAATAACTAACGTCACTTATCTGAGAATCTGCTGTTTTAAGTCTTCGCCAGACTCGTGCTGATCATTTCTGCTGTCCAAACACAATTACAACTGCGTGACAGGTTAACATACCAACCATTGTGTATTTACTCATGTGTAATGGTCTCTGCAGCCAGTAGCTCCCTGTTCATGTAAAAGAGGCCGACACAGTCTCTACATTTAAGACCAGGCTCAAAACGTTCCTCTTTGAAATAGCTTATGGTCAGGCCAGTTAGGAACAGAAATAAAAACCTACAGTTTTAGCTATGCTGCCCTTGGAGCAATTCTGCTGGGGGAAGTATGGCAGCTTGAACACTATCCTCTGGTTCTTCCTACTTTACCATCAACAATATTTAATATTACTTCAACTGTAGTCTGTTCATTGCTGTTCACATGTTTCTCTTTCTCTACACTTCCTCGGGGAGTGGAGATTGTTTCAGACACTGCGGCGGCTGCTCCAGTGACGACCCCCTCACCCCCACCTGTCTGGAGGATCGATCTCTACACTGGACGATCTATGCGCCACCCGCCTGGACAGCTGGATTAGCCACACCTCGTCTGCCTGGACGAACTCCATCTACTTTAGATGAACCATTCCAATGCTGGAGGATCTCTCTACACTGGGTGGACTGCTCCTCGTCCGCCTGGAGGAACTCTTTAAAGCCACCTCCATCTTGAGTGGTTCTGGCTCCACAGTCCAAGTGGATGTCAGTCCTAGTTCATCTGCAGCCTGTCCGTCCGTGGGAGTAGGATCTCTCCTTCACTGTGGTTCTCCCCGAGGTTTCTACTTTTTCCCATGGGGTTTTGTAGTTTTTTCCTCGCCGCGAAGGAGGGTCAAAGGACAGGGGCATTCTGGGACAGTTATATGAACTGCTTTCTACCTGTGGCCCATCGAGGCAACTGTTGTTGTGATTTTGGGCATTATAAAAATAAATTGATTTGATTTGATTTGATTAGATGGAGCCACAGCTAAGTAAATATGGCATCTCTCAAGGAAATGATAAACTTACATTATTCATTGTAAAAACATTGTATTTTTAGTTGTAAAACATGAGCTGTAAATTTAAAGATCCTCCAGAGAACGTTTAAATTTCAATAATACAATAATGCATGATATTTGTCCTTTAAGTACAAGTACAAGCTGATCTCTATGGGACAAAAAAAGTATTTCGAGAATGGCCTTCCCAAACAGGCTATTTCAGTTTAATTGCTGTTCTCAATAAAATGTTTACTGATACTTTTTTTTTGTCTCACTCCCATTTCTTGTTACTTTGTGAAGCTCTACATAGAACCTTGTTAAGAGCCAACCATAAAAATGTGACTTTTGACATTTATTCAGCTGTTTTTTTTATCTCCAGTGTGATGTTGGTGTAAATTTATTTCAATGACATTCACATAATCCAAAGTACTGATGTATTTTGTGCTTTATCATCCCTCAGTTTCCTTCAACATAAATGCTTTGATAAAATCCAATCCACAAATCAGTTTACATTTATAAATTTTTTTGTCAGTGTATTCAGACAAAAATGTTTGAATGTAATGACTGTTTTTTGACACTAAAACAAAGCTCTTGTAGAGTAAGTGTGAACCAGGACTCAGACTTCTGAGACTCAGAGTCAAATGAATGAAAGAGCACATGAAAACAAACAAACTCTCAAACACGGGTCATGACCCGTGTTTGAGAGTTTTGATGGAAAACCTTGATTGTTTCATCAGTTTTGAATGTAAAACTTCATTTTGCTGAGCTAAAATTCTATTTAGGAAAAGTGAAATTCAGTAAACTGTTTTGCAGATGTCAGCTTTGAAGAGGGATGTCAAGATTAACCGTTTTTTTCAATAATCGTGATTATTTGCGGCCATGGCAGATCATTCATGCTAGTTTTAGAAGCCACAGAAATGTCTTGCGTGAAGTGTAACGTGACTCGGCCTTGTGTGAAAAACTCACCTCAATTGAAAGATGGCAGAAGGAACGGCCCACTTCCAAAAAAACGAATAAAGTCTGCAGTGTGGGATCATTTTGGGGATCCTAAAGAGGGTGTTGTAAAAGCCGACACATATACAATTTGCATAACCTGTCGTCAAAAGGTTTCAGCTAAAGTGCTAACACGTCTAACACAGTCCAGCATCTTCAGGACAATCATTCGTCACCGTTTGCCCAAGTAAAGGACAAAAAAAGTGTCCAAATCTCAAATAAAGTGGTCCAGAAAGCATCACAGGGCTCAATGCAAAAGAATAATGCCCTATAATCGCGCAACTGATATAAACTGTGATCCGAAAGTGAAAGTTTAGCGTGTGGCTTGCGAAGAACAGCTGGATAAACAAAGCAAAGTGAGACCAGAAACATAACTATATATATATATATGCACTTTTTATTTCAGTCATTGCCAACAAGACACATACATTTATTGCTCAGTACTTTAATAATATTAAACTTCATAACATGAATTGTTTTAAATAATTTGACAGTTATAATTGAATCATTAAAGGGCCTGTACCTGATTTTTATTCACACTAATTAAGATAAATTCTCTTTGGTAGAAGCAACTCAATGGAGAGACTAACAAGAATTAGTGTAGATGTGTTTGCCAGGGTCACCTCATTTCCGCCAATCAGGCAATCATGGGAAAATAACTGCTTGACACTATCCCAGACTGTGATTCTCTCATGGTGCAGTTTCAAAAGTGCTAAAAGTTAATTGTAAGGAGAGTTAGAGGAACTGTATGGAACCAACTGCAGAAGACCATTCCAGACAGTCGTTTCTGGAAGGACTATGTGGCTAACGGTTCAAACAAAAACATGCTCCTGTCTCACAGTTCAAAATCAGGTACAGGCCCTTTAAAAAGTGTAAATATTTTGAATTAGTTAAATATGAATATTTTGAAGCTTAAGTGTTAATAAAATATTTTAAAAAGACAAAAAAAACAAGTTTACTTTGTTTCCTTTCATTACACCAATGTCGAGAAATTTTGTTTTTTTTCCTCACAACAATCGTGATGTAAATTCAAGCTAAGTTGCAGAAACATCTTCACGCTTTCGAGTCTCAGTCAAAGGTCTCAGAGCAGCTTAGCAGGAGGATTTGTCGGGTCGGTCCAGAAGATCACGTGTCGGGGCAATTTGAGACGAGTAACAGGCATCAGGACAAAAGCCTCATCCGTGTCCAACATTTATAAACACATACAGTTTCTCCAAAAATGAGCATTCGCCATTTACCATTTTGAAGTTACATCTTTTTATATCCCAACGTCAACACTACTCCGCCCAGATCAATCGCTTCGCGCCGATGTCAAAAATACAGAACGCATGTAAAATCCACTTTCATTTCATGGATGGAAGCTGATTTGCATTTGGAGCAGAACCAAGACTTGAAGAGTTTCCCGGTTGGGTAATCAGTCGACAAAATGCGGAACATCTGCCTGTGTGATAAACAGTCGGAGGTATGAGAGCGTGGAGCTAAAGCCTGCCTCTGGAGGAGCAGCTGTTCTGCCTGCACCGGGGCCAAGCACCTCACTGCAGCTGCACGGGGCGGCGGAAAATCAAGAAGCGCCATTGTTTTGTCGTTCAAGTCACAGTTAGCTACCAGAATGTTTTTTTTGCACAACCACAGACCAGTTTAAGCGATAGGTTTGTTTTAATGTGAGAATGTTAAATTGTGACGTGTGATTTAAGGCTTGGGTGACCAGACGTCCCTGTTTACCCGGGACAGCCCCGTGTCCCAGAGGATGTGTCCAAAACCATTTATTTGTCCCAGTTTTACTCAAGTCGCGTCCCAGTTGTACCTATTTTTCACCAATTTGATACCGGCCCAAAACAAAGAGAGGAATATATCAAAAAATAGAGAGAATTGTTCTTAAAAATGACCAATCTGCTCCTGAAGATGTTTTATTATTCCATTTAATCCACTTCATCCATAGATTTTTCTGTAACTTGAAAGGCCAAAAAATATCATGAATTTTTGTATTGTTATTAGCCTTTAATCGTGCCCTTTAGTTGCCATCTCATGGACTAATCTGCCCTGACACTTACTGAGTGTATGCAGCCAGTAGATGGCACCTAGAACTTACACAATTTCAAATCAAATCAAATCAAATCAATTTATTTTTATAATGCCCAAAATCACAACAACAGTTGCCTCGATGGGCCACAGGTAAAAGCAGTTCAGATAACTGTCCCAGAATGCCCCTGTCCTTTGACCCTCCTTCGCGGCGAGGAAAAACTACAAAAAACCCCATGGGAAAAAGTAGAAACCTCGGGGAATTTAGTTCTGTTATCGCTTTAAGGGACTGTGTGAGATGCGATGATCAAGCTAGCAGTTACAGTGATCGTGTTTAAACGGCAGAAATGTTCAGAACGAGTCTAGCGATGATCTAAGGACTTAAAACAGCGGAAGATTCTCAGATAAGTGACGTATGTAATCGGAAAAAACGTCACTGATCGAGGGAGTTCAGCAGGAAGTGTTTTTGACGGTCGGTGGGAGAGGATTTTATAACCAGCATTCCTCAAAACGGGCGTGAATGAAGCTAAATGCAACTCCAGGTATGTTTTTAATGACGGAACATTGTTAGAACAGGGTTAAAAGCTCAAAAAGTCACTGCAGCAGAATCTGTGTCCTTTAAATTGTATTTTTCTCAGTCATAAAGATCAGCCCTTAAAGAGCCTGTACCTGATTATTACTGTTGTGAAATGGGAAAAACAGAACTGGTCCAAGTTTCTAATTTTTTTGCTTGTATTATAGTACATTCTGTGTTGCCTGAGCACAGATATATTGTAAAAGCATCTATTCAGGTGAAAATCAGACCACAGTGCTTTCTCTGCATCTATTTGTAGAGCGTTTTATCCTATGAGAGAAGCAGGAAGTGTGCTGTTGCATTAGGAAAGTGAGCGATACTGTGAGTGTAGTTCTGTTTTTCACGTGTCAAAACACAAAAAATCAAGGTACAGTCACTTTAAAGTAGCTCCTACGCACACCAGACTTTACATTCTTGTACTTAACAAGATTTTGATGAAACATACTTAAAGGTCTCATATTCTGCTATTTTCCCCTTTACACAGTTTATTCTAAGGGCTTTGTTGATACATTTTTGCGTTGTACAATATCCATAACATAACAGTTTCCAAAAAACACCCATTTCTTGGACTGGCCCCCCTCCTTGCAAAAGCAAACGGCTCACTCTGAGATCTGACCCCCCCGAACAGAGAGCAGGCTGCCTCCCTCGCCCAACCCGCGCACCTCCCCCTCCCAACCCGCGCGGCTCCCCCGCCCAACCCGCAACGTAGCCTAGAGCGGAGATGGTGCATGCGCCGTGTGCTCCGGTAAACAGCGATACACAAACACAGGAATAAACATTTTCTCCTCCTGACGGTGCGTCGTGCTGAGTCCTACGTCCTGGATCTGACCTGGAGTTTGACGTGCTCCAGGGCCTCAACGACGGACGTTGCCGTTTGGTAAATAACAAGCTAACTCTTCTATCTGTTGTATCCATCGTGTAATTACTGTGTAGCATTAGCATTAGCTGTTTTCATTCTTGCGGCTGCGTGCTTCCTGGAGGCGTGGCTTGAGCGCCGCGTCATCCTAGTGAAGCCGCGTCATCTTAGTGAGGAAAAATTAGGCAACTGTCCCTTTGTAGTTCATATGTGTTGTAGAATCAGTTGAAGTAGCTCGAGAGTTGAAAGAAGACGGCCCGCTATATTCTTTATCAGAGAGAGCCTTAATTCACTCGATCAGTGGCAACGCAAGTGGTTTTTTAACTTGTGTCAATGATATTTGCTTTGAAATATGAATATAAAGGGTCTATAGGCTGCTTACCATGACTGTGATAGTCCTGAAAGAGGTTTGAGCAGAAAGGAGGAGGAGCAGAGAGGGGGAGAGAAAAGCAGAGAGAGGAGGAGAGAGGGGGAGAGAGGAGCAGAGAGGAGCGGAGAGGGGGAGAGAGGAGCAGAGAGGGGGAGAGAGAGGAGAGGAGCAGAGAGGGGGAGAGAGGAGCACAGAGACAGGAACAGAGAGGAGCGGAGAGAGGGAGAGAGGATCAGGGAGGGGGAGAGAGAAGCAGAGAGAGGAGGAGAGAGGGGGAGAGAGAAGAGAGGAGCAGAGAGGGGGAGACAGAAACAGAGAGGAGCGGAGAGGGGGAGAGATGATCAGGGAGGGGGAGAGAGAAGCAGAGAGAGGAGGAGAGAGGGGGAGAGAGAAGAGAGGAGCAGAGAGGGGGAGAGAGAAGCAGAGAGGAGCAGAGAGGGGGAGAGAGGAGCAGAGACACAGGAACAGAGAGGAGCAGAGAGAGGGAGAGAGGATCAGGGAGGGGGAGAGAGAAGCAGAGAGAGGAGCAGAGAGGGGGAGAGAGAAGAGAGGAGCAGAGAGGGGGAGACAGGAACAGAGAGGAGCAGAGAGGGAGAGAGAGGAGCAGAGAGACAGGAACAGAGAGGAGCGGAGAGAGGGAGAGAGGATCAGGGAGGGGGAGAGAGAAGCAGAGAGGAAGCAGAGTGGGGGAGAGAGGAGCAGAGAAGGGGAGAGAGGAGCAGATACTAAATACAACGTTTTGTGTTGGGATTTGATAAGATTTTAACAGGTGCTGCAGAATATTTCCAACCAAATAAAGCACTGATGTCACAACTAATGCCATTCTGTGCAAAGCAATCACATCTCCATGACAACCAGCGGCTAAACCCCCACCAAAAACCAACATAATACAGTCTTAGATCTAAAGTGTAATGATTTGATATTTTTGATATGATTGATATATTTTACTATTTAGAGTAGGTCTGAATTTGTATTTGTCTATTCTGCAAAGTGTAATTAAACCCAGCGGTTCTCAAATAATACTGAGTCAAAAGTGTGAGAATGATTGGTGTAATACATTTGTACAAACAATTCAATTAATTTTTGTAGCGCCCAAAATCACAACAGTTGCCTCGATGGGCCACAGGTAGGAAGCAGATTAAATAATCAATGTTCAAGAGAATTTAGCAAATGGATAACTGTCCCAGAGCGCACCCTGTCCTTGCCCTTTTCTTCTCGGCAAGAAAAAACTACAAAAAAAAAAAAAAAAACCTGTGAGAAAAAGTCTAAACCTCGGGGAGAAGCACAGTGAAGGAGAGATCCTACTCCCACAGGACAGACTGAAGATGGACCAGGACTGATACATCCACTTGGACCAGAACCACTCAAGAGGAAGGAAGGTGGATCATCTAGTGTAGTGAGAGTTCCTCCAGGCAGACGAGGAACAGTTCATCTAGTGCAGAGAGAGTTCCTCCAGGCAGACGAGGAACAGTTCATCTAGTGCAGAGAGAGTTCCTCCAGGCAGATGAGGAACAGTTCATCTAGTGTAGAGAAAGTTCCTCCGGGCAGATGAGGAACAGTCTAGAGAGAGTTCCTCCAAACAGATGAGGAATAGTTCATCTAGTGTAGAGAGAGTTCCTCCACACAGATAAGTTACCATTCATCTAGTGTAGAGAGAGTTGTAGCGAGAGTTCCTCCAGGCAGATGAGGAACAGTCCATGTAGTGTAAAGAGAGTTCCTCCAGGCAGACGAGGAACAGTTCATCTAGAGTAGAGAGAGTTCATCCGGGTAAATGAGGAACAGTTCATCTAGTGTAGAGAGAGTTGTAGCGAGAGTTCCTCCAGGCAGATGAGGAACAGTTCATCTAGTGTAAAGAGAGTTCCTCCAGGCAGACGAGGAACAGTTCATCTAGAGTAGAGCGAGTTCCTCCAGGTAGATGAGGAACAGTTCATCTAGTGTAGAGCGAGTTCCTCCGGGCAGATGAGGAACAGTTCATCTAGTGTAGAGAGAGTTCCTCCACACAGATAAGTAACCATTCATGAAGTGTAGAGAGAGTTCCTCCAGGACGTCCGGGTCTACAGGTCAGGGTCGTGGGACGGGAGGGGGTCTTCACTGGCAGTATCGACGCAGTATCTGAAACAGTCTCCACTCCAGAGAAGGAGAAAAAAACATGTGAACAGCAATGAACAGATTACAGGTGAACTAGAATCTTAAATATTGTTGATGAGAAAGTAGGAAGAACCAGAGCCTAGTGTTCAAGCTGTCACACTTTGCTTACATTCATACTGTGGATTTCTATTTCTTTTTCTTTCTTTCTTCTATTTATTGTTGCTAACTGGCCTGACCTTAAACTATTTGAAAGAGGAGCGTTTTGAGCCTGGTCTTAAATGTAGAGACTGTGTGGGTCTCTTTAACACGAACAGGAGCTGGTTCCATAACACTTCCTGTATTTAAACACTGTATTTACAACTGACATTCACATAAAAGCTTGTACCCAGCACTTTTCTCCTCCAATGATGAACATGATGAGAGAGAATGTAGATGAGACCTGCTTTGTCTGTTCTTTCCATCAGACCTAAAATGTAAGAAAACATCCTTTAACAGAATATGTCTGTTCAGATCGCTCCCAACACATCCCCGCTCATTGATATGAAGAAGAAGAAGAAGAAGAAGAATTTTTATTTATAGAGCGCTTTTCCGCCTAATAGGCACCCAAAGCGCTTTACAAACCGTTGAAACTACAGTTGCCGTTACAACAGAACATATACAATTACATTTATAGACAATACATAAGCAAGACAAAGCAGGTAGCTGCATTCTGTAAGTAATCCATGTTAAGTAATCAAAAGATGCAAGTAGCTGTTTAGAAATGAACAGTAGAGCAAACATTAATACACAATATACAACAGATATTGGGAATACGGTACACGTGGTCACGTGATGGAATTTTTTCAGTGGATATAGGACAGGGTCACAAACAAGAAGATAGAGGGGGGAGCGCGGGCGGTGTGTGCAAATGTTATCTCATGTTTATGTTGCAAGGTCGGTCTGACCCGGGTTCTTCCAGCTAGCTGCATCTCAAGGTCCGGATAAGAGGAAAAACGAAGGGAGGGAGGGCAGAAAAATATATTTTAATACATTTGTTGATCAGGAATTTGTACAGATCAATAAACCAATCATTTCTGGTCTTTCCGAGTAGCGATTCGTTGTTTCATTGAGTTAGTCCATCTTTAACCGTCTCTCTCTAATTGACCAACGGCTTTCAGCACCCCCTGGTCCGAGAAAGATATGTTACGATCCAGATCCAGGAGCTGTGCCAGTCCGTGGTCCAGTCTTTGCTCAAGTCTTAACATCCTTTCACTCAGTTCCACAAACTTTGTTTTGTTGTTCTCAGACAGGTTTTGGACGAATTCTCCTGTCTGAAAAATATTCCGATAGACAAAGGCGATTCCAAGTCCCAATAGTAGAAAGCCCGCTATCATAAATCCAAATATAAATAGATCTTCTACATCTTCGACCTGCAAGGGCTCGATGCATAGGATCTGCCAGGTGTTATACCAATTTTCCCGTACGAATCCAGCCATGTCTGTTCCGGGGCAGCGTGGCCTCTCCGGGGAGGCTTTTCGCTGGGAGAAAATCTTATCCAAAGCGCTCAGAGACCAGTCGATCACATTCATTTTCAGAGATCAGTTGTGGGCAGATAATCCGAGTTGAAAAGGTAAAAAAGTTGGAAAAAATTGACGAGACAAAGCAAGTAGCAAAAAAACAGAGCAGGAGTAGAGAGAAGACACGTCCGCACTCGAAGAGGAGGAGGAGAGAAAAAATATGCCGCCCCCTGCACCTCAGCGCAGGATAAAAGCTTTTGTTTTCACTCCCAAAATGTGTAAATGCAAAATAGGAGGGGGAATACTGCTTAATGGAAGCTGTGAAAACTGGAGTAGGAACATGACAGATAAAACAGAAAACACTGTGTATCCAAGTCTGTGTGTGTAAGGCATGATGTCACAACAGAGAGAACATACTGTGAGAGCAAATGTTAGCCTATTATTGACAAAAAGAGAGGAAACATTCACATTGTATTTTTTTATTCATACTATATGCACTTTTTATTGCTCGAAGTTGTAAATGTTCACTGTTAGAATTTATTCATATTGTTATTAGCCTTTTAACATGCTCTTGCATAACTTAAATTTGCCATCTCGTGTTTCTCTGCTGTCTGCACTGACATTTACTGAGCATCCAGTAGATGGCACCTAGCGCTATACACAATTTAGTTATGTTATGTCTTTAAGAAAATGTTAAATGATCGCAGTGATCAGGCTAGCAGTAGCAGTTATCGTGTTTAGACGGCCGAAATGTTCAGAATTAGTCTGGCAATGATTTAAGGACTTAAAACAGCAGAAGATTCTCTAATAAGTGACGTGTGGAATCTGAAAGAACGTCACGGATCGAGGGAGTTCAGCAGGAAGTGTTTTTGACAGCAGGAGGGAGAGGATTTTCAAACCAACATTCCTTAAAATGGCCTGAATGCAGCTGAATGCTACTTTAAGTGTGTTTTTGATGATGGAGCATTGTTAGAACATGGTTTAAAGCTAAAAAAAAGTCACTGTAGCAGAATAAATGTCCATTAATACTGAATATGAATATACAGTATTCTATCTGAAATATAAATATCTGGCAGATGGTGGCTCATATTTGTGAACTGTACGACGACAAGTTTTGCATATTGAATATCTATTGTTCTATTGTTCTTTACCACACATTTTCTCACACTGACAACTAATTTGGTTTAAGGGTCGATGCAACACGGGAAGTGTGGTACCTTATTTTCATTTAGTGAGGCGATATGCTCCACATACACTCACACTCACACTCACACTCACACACACACACACACACACACACATACACATACACACACACACACACAAGCAGACGGTCGTATTCACACACAGGTTAAGCTGTGAGTGAAACTCCCTCGATTAACCCACCAGACCTTAAAAGGCGGCATGGTGACATATGGTGACGTGCGGTAAACAGCACCGCTGTTTTCAACCACTGTATTTAATTTTATTTTTAGTTTTTATTGAAATGATGATGATTTTTATTTATAGAGCGCTTTTCCACCTAACAGGCCTCAAAGCGCTTATAATAAGGAAGGAAAGGAAATAAGGAAGTTAAATCACACCAAACAACGTTGCCAAATATTTCCGGATAGGATCTTCAGGTTAATATCTGCAAATGTTGCAACTGGTTTTCTGCCCAGAGACAGCAGGGGGAGAAGACGGGAGCTTCAAATATCCCAAAAATACATTTGCAACCACTACACAGGCTTATATATTCATAAGCTAGTTCTATATTATATTATTATATTATATATATTATATTATTTTCATTATATTATATTATATTCAGTAAGCTAGGTCTGCTTTAAGTATTTGTCAATCAATATTGCAATTTAAGATGTCCAAAATATAATACAATGGTCAGAGATCATGACTACACTGCCTGGCAAAAAAATAAAAATAAATAATAATTGCCACAGAAAATAAAGATCACACGCTCTTATATTTGGTTGTAACACCTTTAGCTTTGAGCACATCACACATTCACTGTGTCAAAAAATGTATTTCCCCCAGAGTTGTATTCATTTTTCACCCAGATCTTGCACTGATGATGGAGAGTCTGACACAGCACAAAGCACATCCCAAAGACTCTGGGAGGGCTTCAGATCTGGACTCCGTGGAGGTCAATCCTTATGAGAAAATGACACCTCCTGCTCCTGAATCTCTGTCACAATGTGAGCCCCTGAATCCTGACATTGTCATCTTGGAATTAGTGGAGAAGAAATACATTGAGAAATAACCAGCTCAAAAAGGATGTCAGCTGATCTCATTCTTTGCATTAACACAGCCGTGAGTCGTACAGCTGTTTCTTTAAAGAGGCTGTATCTGCTTTATTCCATGTAATAAAGTTTCATGTAAACCGTTTATGAACTCACCGCAGTGAATAATTAGGATACTATGAATACATGAGGTACGTGAGTATTAACCCTAACCCTAACTGCTGCAAACTGAACTGGTTCTGTTTTTCTTGGGGTTTTGTGGCTCGTATCTGGGAGTCTTAATTGGTAACAATGTAAAATTTCAAAGCCAGGTCAAGAGTGTTTGCAAAGAAGGTTAAACCAAACTTAAGCTGTTTTGGGAGCTGTCTCATCAAGCTGCTCTGTTACATCTCTGTGCTCTGATATTCTCATCTATCCTGCTGTCTCACCTCGTGGTCACAAACCTCACCCTCAACACTTAAAGGTTGAATGGAGGATTTCTCGCCGATTTGAAAATCTGCGACTGTTAGTCCTTTTTTTGAAAAAGCGCATGCGCAGGTTCCCCCTCCCTCCCGCCCCGTTTCTCCTGACTGAGCAGCCCCTGCCCAAACCTCGTGAACGAGCACGCCCAGCAGCACTGCCCATGCGCATTTGTTTACAAGACGATTGGTGTCGCTTTCTCACGACAACCTCCGCGAAGAAGATTTAATAATACACTCCACATACAATAAGCTAAAAAAAGAGTCAGATAAACGGTTACCTGTCCAGCAGAAAGTTTGCAGCGGAGGCATCAGCCTGTTTTGCGCTTTCAATGCTCGCCAGCCGTAAACGATTCCCCCAGAATAACACGCGTTTTGTTTCTTTCCTCTGCAGACTTTCGTCTCTTCTGTGAAAAGCTTCGAAAACAGTCTTTCTCTTTCGTCCCTCAGCCATTTCGGTGTACTTCGGCGGATGAAAGTTTAGACTTACAATGACTCCAGAACTCGCCGCTAACCTGCTACATAAACACTAGCATATCAACCACGCATGCGCGTGCCAGGGAGTGAGCATTTCCCTGACGAGCCTGCGGGCGTGCACTAGCACGCACAGAATGATTGACACCTGAGCGGACCAGTTATTTGTGCTACCCACGAGGAAATGAGATTCTGATTTGTTGCCCGAAATCCTCCATTCCACCTTTAAGCCAGTCGTGTCATTGTGCAAGCAGCAATTAAAGTATTTGACAGAAAACCCGTGAGGTGGCATCGCTGCGATATCATCCAAAAACATAATCATTTCACATTTTGACATTTTGTAAATCTTAGCACGTTGAAACTGTTAAAGGATTGACTTCTCATGTGTCACCGCTGTTTTCTGGTCTGGCTCTGAGGCATCGGGGCTCTCTCCGATAGACACTGACACGGGAGGGAATGTTCACTCCTGTCCCATAAAACAATTCCTGTCCCATCCCAATCCCGGTGTAGAGAGACAGAAAAAATCCCATCCTGTTCCCGGAAGAATCCATCTCACTCTCGCTCTGGTTTGGTATTTTTATTTGCAGTTTTAAGGACAAAAACGCACGCAAAAGTCCAAGGAAACCTAATTATTTTACCTTACCTTATTTTCCGTTTTTCTGCGTGTTCTCTCACTGAGGAGAGATGACAACAGCTCTAATAACCGCTTTATCTGGCGTTACACCGAATGGATGTATTTTACCCTCCCGCTCCTGGTGAAAACTTTTCCTGTCCCATCCCGATCCTAGGATTAGACGTAGAATTCACTCCTGTCCTGCGGGAATCCCACGGGACCTGCCGGACCTGCGGGAATCCTGAAAAACTGTCAATCTCTACTCTCAGACCTAACAGCAGAGCTTCTGTCAGAGGAGACTGTGGAGTTCCAGCGTTCAGAACGTCTTTTTGAAAGTCCAGTTTTTCCTCTAACGGACCCAGACTGTGGAGCTGTCTTTCCGCTGACCTAAAATTGCAAACAGAGCTGAACATCTTTAACAAAAATCTGAACCTGTGGCTGAAATCAGGGCAGAGCTGTACTTGAGTGAAATTCTAGTTATCATTAATATTGTCTTTGCTAATCTGTGATGTTTTTAACTGAATTTCTCGTAAAAGCCTCCTATGGATCAGCATTTCTGTTTGGATATTTGAAACAATACATCTGGTTCATACAATATAATTTTAAAAAGGCTTAAGAAGACACGGCACTGTCTTTAATATTTTTAAGACTTCAAATCAGTTTAATATAACCTGTAGCTGAGTGTAGAATATGAAAATGCACGTTTGAATGGGCTTGTAAAGATTTGAACAAGGAATTACAATTCATCACAAAGAGGTTTTACTTTCCTTCCATTCGGATGCATTTCTTTGACTCTCTGAGCTAACATATGGCATGTAAGCACATTCATTTGATCACAGACTTTTCAGCAAAAATGTCAGTAAAGTCTGCATGTCTTTCTTCCCGAGCACCGAAGCCTCCCCACTGAGTAAAAGTCACGCACATATTGACGATTGTGGTGGATTTAAAGGGCTCATCGCGGCTGAATGTGAGAGTCGGCGGTTGGTGATTGTCCAGTGGCCCACATCCAAAGCAGCTGTCAAATGTCCCTTGTACAGAACAAATCGTGCCATTTTCCATTTCCCTGCTACGTTGTACGGAACGCGGCGGCGAACAGGCTCTTCTGACACTTGTATGGGACTTTCAAACGCGTTTTCAACAATGCCCGTGCTGTTCGACCAAGTGATTGAGCATACTGCCAGTCTGCTGTCCTTTTTCATTCCAACAGTTGAAGGAATTGGTCTCACCACAAAACCCTGGCTCTAAACAGTCGTCCCTGCCCCGGAATGTGCCTCTTCTGTCACTGTGGAGCGCATGGGAGAGGGGGCAGGATCGGCCCGACAGCAACGCTCTCTTTCAACAAGTTTCTCTAAAGATGAAAGTCTGGTGTGGCTTTTTCATCCACGTTCGAATCAGATAGCCAGGGCTGAGGGTTCTGTTCTGTTGTGATGTTGTGTGGTTTGATTTCTGCGAAGGAGGGAAGGTCTGAGGGGGTCGTGTTCTGAAAGTACAGGCCAATTCACCCTGAAGGTACTGATGAAGGAACCAGTCGCCCTTGTGGTTGTGTTTCTGCAATTACATGGATTTGAAAAGCGAGTCGCTGGCAGAGTGCGTACTGTCCCCTGACGGCCAGAAGGTTCGACACCCAGAGTGGATTAGGCCTCTCTGTGTGGGACTGCCCTGTTTCTGGATGGGTTTCTTCTTGCACTCTGGTTTTCCCAAACATGCATCACAGCTAAAGTCCTGATCAGGTCTAGCACCAGATCTGGAGACATGTCCCAGGGTGACCACAGCTCCTGACCGGCAGTGGTGGATGAAGTACTGAAGTAAAAGTACAGATACACGCGCAAAAAATTACTCAAGTTAAAGTATCACATTAAAAAATCTACTTAAGTAAATGTGTTGAAGTACCTGTACTTTAAGAATAAAAAATAAAAGTATTTCATGTAGATTATGAGACCAGTGTTACGTATTAAATGTTGTAATTTTGGTAAAGAATTGAGCTTCATTTTGGTCAACAAAGGTCTATTCGAATGAATTTGTAGAAAACTGTCTGTGTGTATCTTAGTTTGTTTTTTGTTGACCTTGAACTCAAAACCTTCAGGCAGAACGTCACCATCAACGTGCTCAGAATAACCCTCAAACAGAATCAAAAGTATTTTCAACTTTTCAAACCAGTTAAAAAATGCAGTGGAGCAAAAAGTGCAAATACTTTGTCTCAAATGTAGTGAAGTAAAAGTAAAAAGTATCCACTGTAAAAACGACGTAAGTCAAGTAGTAGTAGTCAAACAGATATCTAAAGATTTGACTTAAGTACAGTACTTTTACTTTTGTACTTTGCTACTTTCCACCACTGCTGACCGGTTGTGGCAAGAGAACATTTAGTTAAGTTAAACTTTAAAGGAAAAATATTATGCACTTTCTGTATTGTTATTAGTTTTAAACATGCTCTTGAGTACCTTAAGTTTGGCATCTTATGTTTTAGAGCCAAAATTAATGTTAATATAGAACGAAAATTGCTGCTTCCCCATGGTGCTAACTGAGCATTGGCGCCATCTACTGGCTGCATTGCACTTCCACAAGGTAAAAATGTTGCTTTGGAAAGAAATGCGAGCTAGCCGAGCAGTTGTAGTGATTGCGTTTAGACAACAGAAACACTGTTGTGTGACGAGTCTGGCGATGATTTAAGGCTTAAAACGGCAGAAGATTCTCAGTGACCTCAGTTATCAGTAAAACATCTTTCATCGAGGGAGTTTTGTCGGGGGTGTTTCTGATGGTCAGAGGGGAGAGGATTTTCTAACCAGGATTTATCAAAATAGCGTAAATAAATGTAAAAGTAACTCCATATATGTTTTTTGATGAGGGAACAATGTTAGAACAGAGTTAAAAGCTCAAAAAAGACAATCTTGCACAATGTATCGTTTAATTAAAAACAAATCTTGATTTGAATAGATTTGACTTGACAAGTAAAATTATCTACTTTACACTCCTTCATTTTGCTCCGAGTGCAGTCGAATGCTCAGACTCCTTTTCCACACACATTTCCTCCAGCTCTTCCAGGGGGATCACCCTGAAGGAACCTTTGATGATGGACCCACATCCATTTTAATTCATGGTCTGCACCACAATGACTGTGACAGGCTCTTAACCTCCAGTGAATACAGCGCGCTCCTGTGAGCCACATGTTTCCTCTTTTTGTTCCATTTTTGCTGTAAATAAAAGCACATGGAAAGGCAACTGATGCTACCTGCCTTGTGTTCTTGTGTATTTGTTTTCATCAGACTCCATTCGATCACTTTTGTAATGCTCTGTTTTAGTCATACTGTTTTAATCTTTCCTGAAAATGTAAAGTGTGTGGTGTGGCTGTCCTGCAGACAAGTGAGAGACAAAAAATCAATGTCCTCATGTCTGTGAACTGCACACTTTGTGATACGTCTTAAAATCACATCAAATGTTTTAATCTGTTGGTGTGCAGCCGGCAGGAGATGCTTTCCTCAATTTTACACAGTATAGCATTAAACACATTTGTTACAGGTGTTTTTGTTGCAAATGAAATTATTTTAAAACATGCATTATTATCGTGCACAGTGTCGCCCTCCAGACCAGTAACTTGGCCCAGTAACATCCAGTTTGTTTTCCTGAAGATAGAAATGTTTAAGACTGAAAAAAGTACATTTGGACTTAATTTGAAAAGGGAACAATTTGATAGACTTTGGACTAAATGGGAATTATATTTAAATTTGGTTGTACTGGCATTTTTCTTATTTTTTGGTGTTGCATTTTTTTATTTATCTATTCGTATTTATTTTTTGATTGGTTGTCTGCTCTTTGGTCCTGGTTTGTGTTTTGAGTTTTTGTGTAACCTAAAATAGAAAAGACTGGAGTTAAAAAAGAAAAAACAAAGGAAAGTTCAAGACCATACTGTGGTTTATTCCACATAAAGCAAATTTGAGTTGGTGAACCCTCCATCAGAAAAGTAACACAGTGACATGACATAAATGACCCCTCTGTACCAGGGTCGTACACACAACCATTGTCATCTTAACCTTAATGCTTTCTACTGTGCATCTTGTTCTAGCGCTAATGCTAATAAGTCGCCTCTAATTTACAAATTACATAACACAGCAGTGCCTTCAACATGCCCTCTCCATGTGACCCACTGACCCACAATGCACTGCTCTGTTGTTAATCTAACAAAAGATCTGTTCACCTTAAAAGACAATTATGCAAAACATTATGCAAAATGTCCTTTTCTTTTAGCTTTTAACCATGTTCTAACAATGTTCCGTCATCAAAAACACAGCTGGACACAGCTTTAGCTTCACTCACACTAGTTTGATGACTCCTGGTTATAAAATGCTCTCCTGCGACCATCAAGTTTTTCAATAACTGACGTCACTGACCTGAGAATCTTCTACTGTCTTAAATCATTGTCAGACTCATTCTTTGCATTTCTTCCATCTAAACACGATAATTACTACTGTTAAGCCGACTCACATTTCTTCACAAACACATTTCTAGCTTGTGTAAGCACTATGCAGCCAGTAGATGGCGCCTCGATTCAGTAAATGCCATGGGAAACAGCAGAGATACAGATGTTCATTTTTTTTTTTTGTAAAACACGAGATGCCAAACTTAAGGTACTCAAGAGCATGTTTAAAGGCTAATAACAATACAAAAATGCATAATACTGTTCCTTTAACCTTCAAGATGACATTTTTCTTCACTCAAACAAATTTGCAAATGGATGCGCCTCACTCTTCCCCCATGCATTAATCTTTACTCCGTCTCTTCCCATATTTAGTAAAAGCACGTGGGTCCCATCTCAACACAAAGCTCTGTAACGACATGTCGACAGTGAATCCGCCCACCACTCAGCCAAACCGGGCTCTCCATCCAGCCGGGAATCCCACATGACCCTCCATTTTCCTCATCATTAGTGACACAGAACATCCATCCATGCATCTCCTCCCACTGCCCTCTGGCTGTTTACTGCTTTGTTTGAGAACACAGAGACAGGGGAAGCTCAAGTGAGAGCAGATTATAGAGCTGGGCGATGGTGTGACTCAAAACAATATATATTCATGGGTCTGGAGTGACGTCACACGAGCGCCGGTGCTGCCATTCTAAAGCCGTTTGGCCGTCTGGGTGCTGCGCTGTGGGTTGTACCAGCGGCAAGTCTCAGAAGAAAGGATTATTGTTCTATAACGTCTCCCTTTATGACATTCTTTTGGTCAACGGAAATGGACTAGCGCCATCATGTGGGGCCAGAGGACTCCAGGAAATCACTCCAGACTCTGCAGTGAGCACTTTGTCTCAGGCAGCGGTGACAAGAGCACTGAGAACGTATGCTCTGGTAAAAGCACAGTTATATGGATAAATGTGTAGTTAATTAAGTAAATACTGCTGCCAAAATGTCACGTTTACATAAGAAACATACTATGCAGAGAATGAATAACATGTTACTTTATTATGCAATTTTAACTGCATTTTAGATCTGTCTTTGGGAACGTTTTATAATAAGGGGACATGACAGCATTAGTTCACAATGATTCATCACAAAATCCTGTTCTGACGATGTGCAGATGAACAGAGGCTGTTTTACTGTTTACTAAACTAATCTGATTTGTCACGTTTACTTGATTATTCTAGGCATTCCGCCTGACTCGTACTCGTCTCCTCAAAATGAAAGCACGCTGTTCTGCTCCGACACTTGAGCACACACTGATCCTGCACACGTGGAGCAGGTCAAAGGATAGAGCGGTACAATTCAAAAGAGAAACAGACCACAAGTGAGGAGGTAATTAATAATCCCTGTTATTTTACACAATAATGTCAAAATATATGACAATTTCTGTCACCGATCACAAAAAACAGAGGTTTAAGGGTAATCAGTGTACTGCTGGTTCATTGACGAGGAGACAGGAGAAGACACTCCCCTCCGTCCGTGTGAGAGTGAGCAGTGGCCGCTCTACAGAACTGCATTTTTTGAGGAAACAAACTGCTGGTGTTTGGCTGACAGCGCACCCACAGCTTTCACACAGGACGGATTTTGAAGGGATTCCTCTCTATTTTCACAACATCAACTTTTAAAAACGTCAAATGCTCAAAATGCTCAATTAATGTTCAGCCCAGCTTCGTGTCTGGCTCTGGCTCAGCTCTTCCTGGCACTGATTGGTCAGAGCTGTCTCTGTCGTCACACAATGGGAGGTGCTAGCTTGTATCCAGGAAGTAAAGCATCATGTGCCAATAAGCCATGGATGTATTAAATGAACTGGATAAGGCACGCCCCCTCTGTCTGTGGTCCCAGATTGATTAGTGGTCGTGCGAAGTACTGCAGCCTCTTGGAACCAGCCTTTTTCTATAATTGCACATTATAACTGCAGACAGTACTGAATTATTATCGGTATTTAAATAAAATAGAAGGAAATGTTCTTTTCTACCGTTTCTAAAATCACCGAAATTACTGTTTTTATACGAAGGGACGTCACCGCAAACATGTGCGAGTCACATGAACGAGCGTCGGACGATACAAACAGAAGCTCGTGGAAAAGGCTCCACTAGCGATACCTGTAAGTTGTATTTTATTTCATTTCAGACGCTTTCACGTGTGTCTAACATGAAGAATACAATTACAATCACACAAGCTAACGTTAACACAAAAACTTGCAGCTGCGTGGTCATTCACGTCGCTCAAAGCATCATGGGGGATTGTCGTCACGTGGCGCCCTAAAGCAAAGATGGCAGCCTCCGTATCAGGAAGTAAAAGCGGAAGTAAGACATTTTTTTGGGGTCATGAGCCAATGAGCACACTCCATAGGGATAAACAGGGCGCCATTTTGGATTCATCTTCCAGGTTTTATTATAGTTCTATGCAATAAGCACCGTCCACTGAAAACAAGACACCGCCATCTTGCCTTCATTTTCCAGATCTTATTTTACGTCTGTGGTGTCCAACTATAAAAAGGGCCACTATCAGTCCCTCACCCTAACCTCACCCCTGACCTCCTGACCTCGCCCTGACGTCGCACATGATGGACGCAACGTTGCAGCAGGAGGAAGAGGACGATTGCGGACAAACCCCTGGAGATTGGGTGCACAGCCGTTGCAGGCGTCAGGCGGGCGGTGGGTGCAGGAGAGTTAGGGGCGTCACGCGTGGCTCGGCGCTGGACTCTCTCCATCGTGTGACGGAGCGACACCTGGATCCTCACTGTCTGTTCGTTTGACGAAGTTAAGAGCCGCTGATTATTTAATTTTTTTTCTGTCGTGGGAAAATAAAAACAAACATTCTCTTTGTGTGGACAGATTAAACTGGAGCACTGTATTTATCTGGGGGTTTACTATGAAATGGTAAGCCTTATTATAATATAAAGTGAATACGAAATGACTCTGCCGGGCTGCCGTATCCACCATAAATGCCCTGAGGGTGTTTTGAACAGGTGGTGAATCTGGCCTAGTACATAAAACCGACGATGGTAGTCCTGTGAATATATTGGCAGGTCTGAGTAAACAGATGCTGCATCATTGGCAGTTCATCTGAATCACCAGGTTAGGCTGGAAAATAGCTTTAATTATACCACCGCCTAAATTCTCTCCGATATGGAAGTGCAGCTGCAATCAGAGCTCAGACGCCCTCAGGAATAAACTCCGAGCTGAGAAATTGCATGAATATTTAGAACATTAATGTTGCAAGTGAGATCTATCTTTTTATGAATGGTGAAAATAGATGCCGGTGTGCTGTTCTTCCACGATGCGACGCAGAGGTGTGAAGAACAAAGTTAATCATGTCAAGAGTATCGCTACTTCAAGATACTGCAGTTGTATATATAATAACACGTGTGAATGAGTGTGTGTGTGTGTGCGTGTGTGTGTATGTGCGTGCTGTAGTAGTGCACAGTTATTAATTTAAAGTACCTTTTCCTGGATTCACGTCATTTTAACTGATATTGTATATTGCCTTGTCTAACTGTGTGCGTTGTTTCTGTTTTATGTAATGTTATATGTGTGCATCGTATACAGTTGTACACTTACTTGTTTTTATTCTTTGTCTTATGGGACTACAGATGGAAATTAGCCCTGAGCTAAATCTAGTGTATTTACAACGTAAGCTGTTCATTAATACATGCTGTCCCACTCAAGTAAATAAAACAAACAAACAAACAAACAAACAAATAATGTTACTGAAGTATCAGAATTACTTTGCTTTATCCACAAGGGGATATCATTTCCTCGTTACGGATGTGGAGCTGACCTAAATTACATCTTACATGACGGATTAGAAATATGGTACAAATATGCAGGGTTGGAAAGTTGCTGTATTTGAGTAACTGAGGTTTTTGGGTAATTCTACTTTTTGAGTAGATTTTTACACCTGTTCTTGTAATTGAGTATAATTCTAGCATGCAATTGTAATGAGTTACATTTAAAAATAATCAAGTCCCAATCTACTCCTTTATACAGCGACAAAGATCACTGCATCGACTAACCTGCTCACACCAGACTGATATGTGTATCACTCTGAATGAAGTTCTACACATTATCAATCTGGACAGCCGTCGGAAAAATGCGTAACGTCATGATGAACATTTGAACTGATTGAACTGAAAAATCCAGTTGAGAGAAAAGCACAGACTTCTTCCTCATCCTCAAATGCACAAAGCACTTCTATGTGCACGTTTTCAAAAGCAAAATGGTCCGTAAATGTGTTGAGATAGGCCGTCCTTTTGACTTCCGCCCAAACCAGAATGCATCGCTGTGATTGGTCCAGCTGACAGTGTCTCAAACCCAACAGCAGGAGACCATCCAGATGGATTCTCAAGAGTTTGTGAACTCACAAATATCGGGAGAGTTCATATACCAGGGCCAGGTTATGTATCGCCTGCTCTGATAACCTTTAGAATCAGAGAATAAGTGGATTGTGGTTCAAAACAACTTAATTCATTGTTTCAAACTGTTGAATTGATCAAGTTTTGTATAAAAGCCAGATCTAAAAGGCTCTGAAAATTACGTAAAAAGTAATTAGTACATAAGTAATCAAAAGCTTTTTCCCCCCTTTTTTTTTCTCTTCTTTTTTATTGAAATAAGGATCACATACAAAAAGATTTTATGTTGCCAAATATTTTAAAAAGCCAAGGTTTCTCAGGAGAGTTGTCTTCAGTTTAGCATCAGGAAATGTTGCAGCTGGTTAACTGCACAGAGACAGCAGGGGGCGACAACGTGGGCTTCAAACGCCCCGAAAATACATTTACAACCACCACACAGACTTACAAAGATGTTCAATGAGGTAAAAATGTTACTACTTCACTACAGCTTCACTTATACTTGAGTACAGTTTTTCAGTATTCTTTTCTCCACTGCAAACATGTAAAACAACTGATTACACAGTAGTAACAGTAAATACAGTAAATGTCCTTCTTTACACTGAGGGATGACCTTTAAAGGACACATATTCTGCTACAGTGACTTTTTTGAGCTTTAAACCACGTTCTAACAATGTTCCGTCATCATAAACATGAAGTTGCATTTGGCGGCGTTCACGCTGTTTTGAGGAATGTTCATTAGAAAATCCTCCCCCTCCAAGCGTCAAACACTTCCTGCTGAACTACCTTGATCTGGGATGTATTTTCAGATCTTCTATGTCAGTGGTTCCCAACGTTTTTTGCCTCGAGTACCCCCTAAGCCTTGATTCACACACAGAGTACCCCTTAACTTGAATTTCAGACGAATAAATGGGTTTACTAGTCACATATGATCAACTATTACTATTATATTTTGTCTTTTTATTATGTTTATGTACAAGATACTCCAAAAAGATGACTAAAATGACAACTAATCACACTTTTTATTCAGATATAAATACATTTCATAATCTTTTAAAACCTGAAACCATTCCAAGTACCCCCTGGTAATTCCTCACGTACCCCTTGGCGTCCCCGTACCCCTGGTTGGGAAACACTGTTCTACGTCACTTACCAGAGAATCTTTTGCTGTTTTAAGTCCTTAAATCATCACTCGTTCTTCCGTCTAAACACTGATAATGGCTTGTCGCAAAGAGATAACAAGAGCTAAATTGGTGCCATCTACTGGCAAGTGTCATTCAAGAGACTGCTGAGAAAAACTTTAATTATTTCATAATACATTTTTTATGTTTGTTTGTTTCTAAACATGAGATGGCAAATTAAAGGTAATCAAGAGCATGTTTAAAGGCTAATAAGAATACAAAAATGCATTATGTTTTTCCTTTAAAAGCCATGTTCATTTTTTGAAGAAACTAGAAGGTTGAGGTTGTATTTGTGATGTTGAAGATGTGTATTTTAATTGACATGTGAAAGGAGCAGGATTAATCTTTTTCTTTTGTTCATACCAATCATTAAAAAAAAAAAAAAAATATATATATATATATATATATATATATATATATATATATATATATATATATATAAAATGAATGAATGAATACTCAAAATGGAGCCGTAGCAAACAAAAATGTAAACTAATGATCTCATCTTCTGGCAGAGACGGGTGACATTACTTGAAAAGTACATCTTTGCTAAGTCTTTTTCTTGCTGATAGTTCAGTCCGGCGACTCAAAAGTTCTTCACCCATTGACAGCTCGTGGAAAGGACCCAGCAGGAGGGAAAGTGCGCGGCTGTGGTTGAGCGGAGCAGGACATCTTACAGACGGAGATAATTGATGCAGCATATGAGGCTCATTTAGGAGAGCCTCAAGGTGGTCTCAACCCACTGAGGCAACAACTGTCGTCTGCCAAGTCTGGGTCACAATCTGCATCAGACGCTCCAGACACTTTCTCCTGAAAAGTTGAGCAGAGTTGAAGACACGGATTATGCAGAGATAAGATTGGTTTCTTTCGTTCTTTAGTCTGAACTATTTTTGTTTGGGTGAAAACGTGAATAAGGCTAATGAAAAATGTGTCAGAAATAGTCATAGCCGCGAGAACATAATTTTGGAAGGGGGTGCAGTTTTGGTTTGGTTTGTTACATACGTTGATTTAGGGCCAACTAAGGGTACTCACACAAAAATAGCGTCAGGACCATGTAATGTTTGTAGAATGATCAAGATACACCTGGTCAACCATGGTCAACAGGGCATATGCCAAAGTAAATAATATAAATGTTTAACACAGAAGGATCCTATACAGCGATAGCAACACGGTGCAGCAACAAGCTGTTTACTTCAGTTCAGTTGAGTTTCCCCGCGACATACGGTGACTTCATCAGTTCACTCACCGCTCAGACGCTCAGATGAAGCTATGTCCCACCTCCGTGAGACGAGGAAACGTAGATTTGTGCCGCTGTCTTTCCGTGTAAACTCCCTTTGGTCCTTATGCGTCGCGTCAGGTTCAAACACGAGTTGTTGCACACGCCACCTGTAACTCCAGCAGAGTCACACATTTAGGCGTCTGCGGTGTGGTTTCACCTCTTACTCCTGCCCGGGGTTGTCATTTCCCTGTTTATTTTGTCTCACTTTAGAGAATATACAAACAGCGGTAAACAGCAGTTTGCGCGCTCAGTTCAATGCGCCGCGCACCATCGTTTAGTTTATCCTGAGTTTAACCTGCAGGCATATAGTTGACTGCAAAAACATTTGATAAAAGTTATTATTCCAATTTATTAGAACATATACTGTATTGTTTTATAATGTTACCTAGAAAATATATAGTTTTGCTCAGGACAAAACCAGCAATGAGCCTGCTTACAAGTTCCCTGACCATCCAGCAGGGGGTGCTATTGCACCTTTTGCACCCCTAGTTCCCGCGGCTATCGAAATAGTTTACACACTGAATGTATTTTTGTCATCCACTGTATTTGTAGAATCGATTTGTGTGATGGTGTGAGGATTAGAGAAGCTGTAGATGGTCCCTAATGTTCCGTTTTGTGTTCTTATCAGTACTTTCCTGCTAGTTTTAGAAGCTTATGCTATATCTTGACGCAAACCACACTGAAGGCACACGGCAGACCAGGGCTGTTAGACATTATTTTATTGAGGACCAGATTTTTTGTCTGGTTTTGTCGGGACCAGAAACATGTCCAACACGCCAACACTTTTGAAATACAGTACAAGTTTAATACTAAAGGCTTTTGAACCAGGACTAAACCAAGTCTGAACCAGGACTAAACCGAGACTAAACCAGGACTAAACCAAGTCTAAACCAGGACTAAACCAAGACTAAACCAGGACTAAACCAAGTCTAAACTAATACTAAACCAAGACTAAACCAGGACTAAACCAAGTCTAAACCAGGACTAAACCAAGACTAAACCAGGACTAAACCAAGACTAAACCAAGTCTAAACCAGGACTAAACCAAGTCTAAACCAAGACTAAACCAGGACTAAACAAAGTCTAAACTAAGACTAAACCAAGACTAAACCAGGACTAAACCAAGTCTAAACCTAGTCTAAACCAGGACTAACCCAAGTCTAAACTAAGACTAAACCAGGACTAAACCAAGACTAAAGTAGGACTAAACCAGGACTAAATCAGAGCTTAAACAGGACTAAACCAGGACTAACTAAACCATGTCTGAACCAGGACTATATCAGGACTAAACCATGACTAAACCAGGAATAAATTAGGACTAAACCAGAACTAAACCAGGTCTAAACCAGGACTAAATCAAGTCTAAACTAAGACTAAACGAGGACTAAACCAGAACTAAACCAGGTCTAAACCAGGACTAAATCAAGTCTAAACTAAGACTAAACGAGGACTAAACCAAGTCTAAACCAGGACTAAACCAAGACTAAAGTAAGACTAAATCAGGACTTATGGGACTACGGATGGAAATTAGCCCTGAGCTAAATCTGGTGTATTTACAGCGTAAGATGTTCATTAATACATGCTGTCCCACTCAAATAAATAAAACAAACAAACAAACAAAAGACTAAGCCAGGCCTAAACTAGAGCTAAAACAGGACTAAACCAGGTCTAAACCAGGACTATATCAGGACTAAATCAGGACTAAACCATGACTAAACCAGGACTAAACCAGTACTGAACCAAGACTAAGCCAGGAATAAACCAGAACTGAATCAGGTCTAAACCTGGACTGAAATAGGACTAAACTAGGTCTAAACCATGACTAAACCAGATCAAAACCAATAACAAAAAATATTTTCTATATATTTGGAACATAATCATCACATATCCAAAGCAGAAAAGGCCTAATTCATAATACTATACACAAAGACAAAAAAATGACAACATTTTTGTGATGTGTGTGCCATGATACATCACAGCAAGATTTTTAATGCAGTCAGAGTGCCTCAGATTTCCCTTTTTAATCATTTGTTCATCGCCCTGCCCTCCCTGTATATTCTCTTGTTCTGTCTCCACAGGGTTCCACTTACCTTAAATGTGTGTCTTCACTTCTCTTCCCATCCCTTCCGCATGTGAATTAGCAGATAGATAATCACTAGCAGAGAATACAAAATCCACTCTGTAAAGAAGTTTTCTTAAACTCTAATATTTCAACAACATTAATTAAGGAATTCAAACCTGGCACGTTCCGTTTTCTAAATTTAAGTCCCACACATGTGCAGTTTTGGCTACTTCCATCTGAAAGCATTAAATTATGAAAACTTCTGTGGCATGTTTGTGATTTTTGTAATAAAAAGAAAAAGGAACACTCTCACACCAAGCCATAATCAAAACTTGAGAGCCCGGTTATTAATATTATTTTCATTGAGGACTTTAGATGTTTAGGACTGGAAATACAGTGTTTATTAAAAGCATACATTACTTCCGTTCCGTTTCTCAAATCAGCAATTGAGCTCTATCTCCTGGCAGGGAATAACAAGAGTGTTAAACAAACCTAGCTTGCCTCGGCAAGCTAATGCAATGACCGCACTTTTATATCAGAAATGCTTTGGTGGTGATTTATAAACTAAAACACAGCTGAAGATCTCGGAGCTCTACCGATGACGTCACAAGACTGGGAAATTTGGAACAGAGTTTTATTATGAGGCTCAGAGGGAGAGCACTTCAAACTGGATTCATCAAAGCAGTGACTGAAGCTAAATACAACTCCAGGTATGTTTCTGATGGGAGAACAGTGTCATATGGTTAAAAGCACAAAAATAAACTCAACTAACTAAAAAAGTCAATCATATAGCTCAGAATACCTCGACAAACATGTATCTTTGCTGTGACTGGGTTTGCCTCTCCACAAACACGACACACTTCTCCTTGGTAGCGCTGGGATGTGACAGAGCCGGGTTTGAATCTTCGAGGTCTCTCAGGATATGATTCCAGTCTGTGTATGTCAATATGCAGTAATCTACACACAGTATTGACCAGGCTGCCTCCACGTCTGTGCCGAGCAACTACAAAGAAAGGAAACAAAGAGAATATTCAAAGAGCCTCCCACATGAACCTCACTCTGAGCCTGACACAAGCTCTGAAGCTCAAGAGGAACGTGGAGCTAACTGCATCAGGATCTCCATGGGACGCTCTGAAGCCCAGCCCTCCTGAGAGCAGCAGGCGCTCTGGCGGTACGCTCTGTCACGACTCATTCTGATGGAGACTGTGGACTTACTGTACATGAAACCGCTGTGAGGGTTCATGAACTGTGTGGAAGAGCGGATGCCTGATGTCAAAAGTTGTATTAAAGGGTTTGGACTGCTGCACCTGATTCTTAAAAACAAGAAAAACAGAACTGGTTCATATTAATCTTGTTGCAGCAGTTCACTTGCTCACTTAAAGGACACATATTCTGCTACAGTGACTTTTTTGAGCTTTAAACCATGTTCTAACAATGTTCCATCATCAAAAACACACCTAAAGTAGCATTCAGTTGCATTCACGCTGTTTTGAGGAATGTTTATTAGAAAATCCTCCCCCCTCTGAGCATCAAACACACTTCCTACGGAACTCTTTCTATCCAGGACGAATTTTCAGACCATCTACGTCACTTATCCAAGAATATTCTGCTGTTTTAAGTCCTTAAATCATCAATAAACTCGTTCTGAGCATTTCTCTCTTCTTACCACAATAACTGCTGCAGAAAATCTGTTTTATAACGTCTTCTCAGCGTTACTTTACTAGATTGCATATTGCACTGGTGCCATCTGCTGGCTGGAGGCACTCAGTAAGTGTCATTTCATACTGGCTGATAAAGAAAGTAATTGGATGAATAAATGAATGAAACTATTTTTTTCTTTTTAAACATGAGATGGCAAATTTAAGGCACTCAAGAGCATGTTCAAAAGCTAACAACAATATGAAAGATGTAGAATATTTTTCCTTTAAAGCATTCCTAGCGTCTTAATTATTCCCCGTGATGAGTTTATATGCACCAGAGCCAGTTTTGCCATCCCAGTAAAGCTAACAAACATTATCATGCTAACGGCACGCTTCCTGCTTTGGAGAACAAAACGCTCTATAATTAGATGCAGAAAGCGCACATTGGCCTCTGTTTCACCTAAAGAGCCGCTTTTATCTGTAAAATAGATTTAACTTTATTACATGGAAAGACATTATGATTTTACCTTGTATTTGAGTTTTACTGTTGTGAAATGGGAAAACTAGAACTAGACAGATTTTTTGCATGTAATAAAGAACAATCTGTATTGGCCGAGCACATATATATTGTAAAAGAATGTATTCCAGTGAAAATAAGACCCGAGAGTTGTTTTTCACATTGAAATTATACATTGATAATTATTTCACATTTTGTTCATTGTAAACCTCAATATTTATCTAGAAACATGATCATTGTTTTCATGTGTTGGATGCTTATTTTAAAGAGCAATGGTGTCCTGGGTAATCGGGAGAGTCGTTTGTTCGACTGTGGAAAAAAAAAAAAAGCATCTCACCCTTTGGCTGTTAGTTGCTGCTACAGGTGGCCAGATCATGTGATAACAGATGATACACAAAGCATTTCTTTTTATTTCATTTTTTCATTTAATGAAATCTAAAAGGAAAGATCTCTTGCTTTGGCATCGAGCGCATCTCCTTTACAAGCACAGGCTGGTGCAAGAGGCTGCTGATGGGATGTACCACTTCATGTTAAGCTCCCCTCTGTACTGGTGCAAACTCAGTACAATCCAGCAGCATGAGCCCATCCTAGCGGTTCTCAGTGCACAGTTCTCCTCCTCACAGCAGAGCAGTGGCCCACTCTGTCAGTAGAATGGACAAAAAAGAACAGGTGGGGCTGAAAAAGCCAGGTTAAAAAGAAGAAAGGTGCTGGAGGAGGATGCAGCCAAATGTGCAAAGTTCACAGACTTGTTTTCAAGACGACAGATGCAAACTGAGGAAGAAAATGGTAAATAGACATTATAGTCTACGTCAAACCTAGCATAAATAAACTAAACTTGGGTCGCCAAGATATAACACTTTGTTAATTATCAGTATGCCTAAAGCCAACATTATACATTTTTATGGCATATTTTGGAGCAGCAAGCGAGAAAGAACATTCTGAGGAAATTGATGTTAGGGAAGGGACAAGCCCTGGTGTGGAGGCAGGTGAAACAGTCTATCATCCATATCCACGTCAAGTGTGAGTGTGTGTGTGGGGGCTTGTGCGTGCATGTGTGTGTGTGCGTGCATATGTGTGTGTGCGTGCATGTGTGTGCGTGCATTTGTGTGTGTGTGTGTGTGTGTGTGTGTGTGTGTGTGTGTGTGTGTGTGTGTGCGTGCGTGCATGCATGTGTGTGTGTGTGTGCGTATGTGTGCATGTGCATATGTATAACCAGGTTAGTTATTATAATTTATTGTGAGCATATACTGTATGCAGTAGCATAACACGCACTGATCTTTGGCACACTTCTTGTTTGTATATTTCACAGGTGAATCAAATGCAGAGAGAGACAGTGGACGGTCAGTGCCCAGTGCAACATCAGCCGGAGCTCTGCGAAATATTCCTCATGAACAGGAAGAGGAAGAGACTAGCAAGAGTGTAGATGAGACTGATCCATTTGATTATTTTGTTCATCCACAACCCCAGGACCTTGTGATGTTTTTCAATCACCATACTCAGCAGCCCACAAAGGTGCCTCCACATGCAAATGTTCACAGCAAACATGGCACACACAGAAAATGGCTGACTTACTCAGAGAGAACTCAATCTCTGTATTGTTTTATATGTTTAGCATATGCACCTGCCACAAGTGAAAGTCCCTTTGTAAAACAAGGTATGAAGGCATGGAAACATGTCCATCAAAGAATAGAGGAACATGAGAAAAGTAAGCTCCACAGAGACAGTGCTGATGCTTATGTACTGTTTGCTAAAAAGGCTAATGTAAGAAGCCTTCTGACTGGAAAACAAACATCGCTACTATCTATCTCTATCTCTAATGATAGACGTCATCAAAGTCCAAGGAAAATGTTGGCTCAGTTACAGAGGTCATAAAGCAGTGGCTGCTTATGCACTGGAGAACACTGCTATTAATCATGGTAACTTTTTAGTTATTACTTTTGAGTCGATATGACCCGTGTCTTCAAACAGCACATTTACAGCTGAATAGAACAAAGTAAGAAACATCATTACAGCAGGGCAGAAGGAAGAGGATCACTTGTGACTTTAATGAACAACAGAATTGTTGGTAAAGTTGTGGATGGACTTAGCCAGTTCACACAGTTTCAGATGAGGTTAGAAAGACAGGTATGTTCCCTGTTCAAACTGATACCACGACAGATCAGTGTGCCATTATTGTCAGATATGTGACAAATACCATTCATGAGTGTTTGATTGGCGTGGTAAACTGAAAAATTGTTGTAGAACAGACACTGAACAGCTTAACCTTGAGATTAGCAAATGTGTGCGTAACCCCACAGATAGTGCCCTTAACATGCAAGGTCACTATCAGGGGTCACTATCAGATATTCTCTGCTGTTTTGTCCCAGCAGTCCCCTACACAGATTCATGTTTGGTGCTATGCACATGTTGTAAATCTTGTGCTGTCAGACACAACAGGCAGTGTGATTGAAAGTGCATCTCTTTTTTATTTGCTTAATGATGTTGCTGTTTTTCTGAGAGAATCATATAAGCAAATGCAAATGTGAGAAGACAACAGTAAGGACAAGCAACACAGGAGACTAATCCCAATAGTGGAATCTAGGTGGCAAAGGATCAAGCTTTAGGTAAAGTCTATGGGCCCTATGCTAATCCACAAGATGCACTGTATGTTTACTGAAGTTAGACACTATTTTAAGAGCCAACAGTGAGGTTTGAGGTGGTGGTAACTGCACAAACATTTCTGCATTTCACATTTTCAAGCACAAATCCCCACTCTCAAAATACTTACAAACACAGGGAATGGACATTTTGTCAGCTCAGGAACTTGTTGAAGGGACACAGGATAACCTGAGGCAGCGTGTCAGAAACTTTGAGGGAGTGAAAGGGGCTGCTGATGTGTTTGTGCATTGGGCTAATGAGAAGCTCCAAGAGGCAGACAGTGATGTGTGAGTTTCCACAGAAATGTATGAGAAAACAGAAAAGGATGCCTGGAGAGCTTCAGAAGGATATGTCTGAGTCCACCCCGATGCTTCACTTGAAGTCCATGCCATCTTGGACACTGTGGTAGGTAGTATTGATAAGACGTTTGCAGGTAATGCCCAACTTACTTCAGATTTTGTATGCCTTGGCCCAAAAAACTTTCAACAAATAAAGATTAATAGACTCCCTACATCATCACTCCAAGGGATAAACATGCAAGCAATGCCTCATTAAATCAGAATCAGAGTCGGTTTGATGCCATTGTCAGTGATCAAAATTCACAAACATAGGACCTTGCTTTGGCATAAGGTGCAACATTAAACAATGAATAAAATTGTACCAAAATATATAAAAAAGGGCATGCATAAAATTAAGAATAAAATAAAATAGAATAGACTTGGCCTATATACAAAAATGTACAGCTGGATAGACAGTGCAAATTGGCAGTGCAAATAGATAGCTCTTTATAATAATGTTGTTAAAGTGGCAGGTGTTATAAAATGTTCATGAGTCCAACGGCGGGAGGTTCTGGTCCGGATGGACCATAGCCTTCTGCCCGAGAGGAGTGGCTCAAATAGTCCATGTCCAGGTGAGAAGGGTCAGCTGTGATCGACCTGCTCGTCCCCGAGTCCTGGAGACGCACAGATTCTAGACAGATGGAAGGCTGCAGCCGATCACCTTCTAAGCAGAGGCACAATGTGCTGTAACGTACCACACGGTGATGGAGGAGGTGAGGATGTACCACACGGTGATGGAGGAGGTGGGGATGTACCACCCGGTGATGGAGGAGGTGAGGATGTACCACACGGTGATGGAGGAGGTGAGGATGGACCACACGGTGATGGAGGAGGTGAGGATGGACCACACGGTGATGGAGGAGGTGAGGATGTACCACACGGTGATGGAGGAGGTGGGGATGTACCACACGGTGATGGAGGAGGTGGGGATGGACCACACGGTGATGGAGGAGGTGGGGATGGACCACACGGTGATGGAGGAGGTGAGGATGTACCACACGGTGATGGAGGAGGTGAGGATGGACCACACGGTGATGGTGGAGGTGAGGATGGACTCAATGGTGGCTTTGTAGAGTTGCACCATCATCTACTGCAGCTTGTCTTTCCTCAGCTGCTGCAGGAAGTACATCCTCTGCTGGGCCTGACTGATGATGGAGCTGATGGTTGGCTCCACTTGAGGTCCTGAGTGGTGCCGAGGAAGCGGAAAGAGTCCACGGTGGCGATGGGAGAGTCTGTCCGGGCGAGGGGGGGCAGGGGGGCTGAGACTTTCCTGAAGTCCACGATCATCTCCACTGTCTTCTGGGCGTTGAGCTCCAGGTTGTTGTCGCTGCACAACGAGCACAATGAGTCCGATGAGGGTGGTGTCGTCTGCAAACTTGATCAGTTTTACAGAGTCGTGGCTGGAGGTGCAGCAGTTGGTGTACAGGGAGAAGAGCAGAGGAGAAAGTACACAGCCCTGTGGATGAAAACAGGATGAAAGAGCAACAGTACACTGCAAGAAGAGTTGTCGAGTCTAGAAAGTTACAGTGTTGACAAGAACTGAGATGGCAGACAGGGTCCTGAGGAGACTGGTGGGGGTGAACTAGAGATGGAGCTAGAGAGTAAGGTGTGTGCTTCCTGCAGAAACTGTGACCAGTGTTTACCTTGCTCTGTCTCAATATAACTTACTCACAGATGCCTACCAAGTGACTGGGATAGCGTACAAACTTTTGTTAACACTTTTGATCTCCCAGGATGCATGTGAGAGAAGTTTCTCCACTCTCAAATTTGTCAAAAATAGTCTGCGGAGTACACTCCACCAGGAGCACTTGGAGGCATTCTTCCTTATGTCTGTGGAAAAAGAAATTATGTTGCTTGATAACGATATGGTCATAGATCGAGTTGCAGATTCTAGTGTACTCCCGGGCTGAAAAATGGTCCCAGCACACTCCTGTTGAGGAGTAACTTGTTACCTCATTGCTGCCCTTCAAAAACACTTCAGTAGTAAAGGATCAGGCGATGTGATGTGTGTCAGAGGAAAAGAACAAAGTGATGTGGCTTTATTTTGTCTGTGTGAGACTTTGGGAGCACTTAAAGTCTGTGCAAACTCCCACCGCCATCAACCAAGCTGTGGCTCACTTTTTCTCTTAACCTACGAGTTTGTAAATCCGCTCTGAGGCCTTTGAGCTCGTGGAGGTGCAAGAGAAAAGAGGTAAGACTGTGTGTGGTGGACAAAAGAATCTTAACTTAAGCTGGGGATGCACTACACGACTTTCCCAGTTGTGAGTTTTAGAACATTGAGGAGGGTCCACACTACATGACTGTAATCTGTGTGATCACAGACAGACTGAGGCTCCACACTTAACAACTGACAGTCATGAGAGAGTCACACACTACACAACTCTGACTAACAACTAAATACACTTTTACCCTGCAAAATACAATCCCGAATGTACTCAAACAATGTCATAATCTTTAATAATGATAGAGCACAGTTTATTAAAAGACTTCATATAGAAACTACTGAGTGTTACCAGGCATGACTGAAAATCACAGGAAAGTCAAGCTTACAAAACAAAAACTATTCATCACATGTTTGGGACTTTGATTTTTATTCTGAGGGGGTTTCAGGTTGTTTTTTTAGGTGTGGTCCTAAACTTTTGATCAGCTCCAGAACAGCCTATTTCAGTTTAATTGTCGTTTTCAATAACAATAACTCAAACTTTTTTGTCTCACTCCCATGGAACCTTGTTAAGATCCAACATGCAAAATGTAACTTTTGCCATTTATTCAACTGGTTTTAAACTTTGATCAAGACTGTATTTTTATATAGAGATTTAAAACATGGCATAGTGGCACAGAGAAGTGAAATAAATGCAGAAAAAGCTTACAAATAAAAACGGATGCTATGTTTTGTTTTCTCTAGCTTTATTCACGTCTTAAAGCGCCACAAACATGTAATTACTAAATGTCTTTTTGTGAATCTAAGAGACTGGCCACATGTAAAGTGTAATTCAGATACAATTTAGATTTAATATATGAAGAAACATTAGTCATGTGTAGGACCTGATGAGCCAATGAGCCTGCTGACCTCAAGAAATCTTGCCCATGTTGGACAACATGCCCTGCAACTGAACCAGAATTTACGGCCTTTGCCCCCCTGAACCCCCGCAACTGTGGTCAGATAAAGACTTATCTGTTGGACTGAATAAGTTGAACAATTTCTCTCTTTTAGGATGAATTTCCAATGTTGTGTTATTTTGTGAATGGATTTAAATGTTTTATGAATCGTCTTGTGAACATTTCAGTGCCGTAATATGCATTTCAACAGACAATGAAAATTGCTTTTAACTTGGGTTAATGTTCAAACTATGCAGATCTGACTAATATCCAGCCCTGACCTTGAGGTCACACATCCTGCCACGCACACATTTGAGTCAGGACTATCAAGTCCCTGATTGGCTGGAAGTTAGCGTCAAACCCTGAGGTGCCAACTGATAAAAAGCCTATGAACTGGCTAAGCGGAGAAAAATCAACTGAGTTCCGAGCAACTTGGAACTTTCTCTAGGCGCAGCTAGGCAAGGCCAGGCCCAGCCTCATCCCAGGACGAGTCCCAATGGAGGTTCTACATGACAGAACCATCCAAGCCCTCCTAAATCCAAGGAACAGATGAGACAGAGTCTGAGAGCACCTCGTGCTTATCAGCTCAGCTCTGGGGAACAAAGGCTTAAGGAGCTGACTCCTCTCTCCTCCAGGATCTGCACCTGTCTTTGACATGATTTTGACTGAACACATGGATTTTCAAACAAAGGACCTTTCTGCAATTCTTAAGTCTACAACAACAACCTTCGGGTTTAATCTGTGACCATTTGCTGCCGGACCCAGATGCACAACAGAGAAGCGTCGCCCTCTTCCTTCCTTCTTCACTGGAGGCATCTTCAGGGAAAATCTTCCAGGCCACAGCCGTGTCCCTCTCATTCCCGGATCCAACGCTCTGCAGCATCTGACCCTCAGGTAAAGAGATGGGACACAAGGCTGGAGAAACTCTTGGGTCGTAAGCGCACTGATTTCACAGACACAAACGGGCTTTAATACATTTGAATTGTTAAATTGAACTCCAACACATAACTAGATAGATCCAGAACAACCTTATCTAGTTTTACATCTTTTAATGTCTAATCTGTTTGTATGTCGATCAACAAATCTTAAAACACAGCTGGTAAAGTGTTATTTTAGTTCCAGAAAAGAAGTCAATGTCATGGTTAAGTTCTTACAACGTTAAAATTGACCAACGTTTAATTATTAGTAATAATCAATGTACAATTGTTTATTGATAATTATTAATTTTGATATTTGATTTGAGAATTGGTAATTTGCTCAAAGAGCTGGTGCCCTGATAAAAATACATATAAGAATTAAATGAACTTAACAACACACTCACCCAGGGCTGTGTGACATGCTTTAAGTTCAATCCAATTCCATAATCAGTATCACTATTTCCTCTCATGCCCCTCATTTTGGAAGAGCATGATAACACCACATGTTTGGTGTGAGGAGATAATCAAACCATATTTATATTTCCCTACACATGTTTAGGTGACGCCAGCTGCTCTTGTTGAGGACCCCTGCTAGTCTGGACCTCTGCTCAGAAACGCAGTCCACCGTTAACAGAAACAGTCCAAGACGGGGGCCAGGTCTAGTGAAACACGCCTATCGACCCTTGCTGTTCACCAACTGTTCTATCGGCCATTGCGACACATGTCCCCGTGTTGGCCCTGGACTGACTCCTGCTCTATCCTGGGCATAAAAGTTTGCACAGAGGTCTTACAACCAGCTGGAGCACACAACATTTGAGAAAGAAACTAATGCTGTAAAGTAAGTTGAATAATGTCCGTTGAAAAGCAGACTCTATGGTCAAGCTAACAACAAGCATCCTAACAGCACTCTTCCTGGTTTGCAAATGATAAAACTCTCAACAACAACAAAAAACTTAAGAGACAAAATAAAATTTGACTTTTTTAAAGATGCAGCCCCTTTAAATCACAACTATTGTGCATTATTTGTATCGTTATTGGCTATTGAGTATCTTTACTTTGACATCTCATGTTTTAGAACTAAAAATGAAACATTTTCACAAAGAACAAGCTGTGGGAGACGACACAGTAACTTAGCTGTAGCTCCATCTACTGGTTGCAGAGGCAATTACACAAATGTGTATATACACAATGTTTGTAATGCGAGCAGTCCTGAACTGTGACACAGTTGTGATGATTGTGATCAGATGGACGAAATTCTCAGAGCAGGTCTAAGGTTATCATGTTTAGAGGTGAGAGGGAGCATTTTCAAACAAGGATTCATCAAACAAGCGTGAATGAAGCTTAATGCAACTCCAGGCATGTTTTTGATACCTGAACAATGTTAGAACAGGGTTAGAAGTCAATTTTGTATAATATTTAAAGGGGAAAAAAAAAATATATATATATATATATATACAGTGATCCCTCGCTATATCGCGCTTCATCTTTCACGGCTTCGCTGCTTCACGGATTTTTTTTACAGTGCGGATATTTTTACAGTGCATCCACTGAACGTCAGCGCACGCACAAGAACGGGACCCTTTGACGAGTCGTTCATTGCAGTTCTCAAATATAATCGAAGGTGGCAAATCCGTTTATTAAAAGAGCGCCAACAACTACCCATAACAATGTTCTTCTCTCGGAGAAAGACTCCGAGACTGCGCCTTCAGTAGAAACAGACGCTACCGCAGAGCGGAGTCAGGACGAAGAGGCACAGACTGTGAAATACACCAGTGACAATGTTTACAACCTTGTATTACTATATTAAAATTATTGTTTTAAACAAATTTTGGGCTTTAAAACAGGTTTGGATTTTTGGTTTCATTCCATAGTTCAGTATTGCATTGTAAAATAATAAAAAATAAAGCTGTGACTACTTCACGGATTTCACTTTTCGAGTGTTATTTTTGGAACGCAACTCCCGATAAACGAGGGATCACTGTATATATATATATATATATATATATATTTTTTTAAATATAGTTTTATAGTTTATTAAAAAACATCTGTATCTAGTATCTACCCTCTCACTATCTAAGTTTTTTTTCCTGATATGAAAACGTATGTTGCTCTTTGACCAAATGTGCATTGCTCAAACGAAGGTTAAGAAAAACCTACGCTTACAAAAGCTAAAAAATAAGTCTGTGAAGAAAGGCGAGTTGTTTGTTGTGATTGTGATTAGACGGCAGAGATCCTCAGAAGATTCAAAGACAAGTGACGTCAAATATCAGAAAAGCATCAGCGATGGAGGGAGCAGAGTCTTTTTGATTAGGATTTTCTAGGTAACATTCATCAAAATAGCATGAATGAAGCTAAATGCATGCTAAATGTGTGTTTTTGATGATGGAACATTGTAAGAACATGGTTAAAGGCTCAAAAAAGTCACTATAGCTTAATATGCTCTCTTCAACAATGCCTCACAGTCAGCATAAAAGAGCGTTCAACTCGAGTGCAGTGGTTTCTAGTGTCTAATCCAAATGTCACGTAAATAAAACATAAGCACTGGAAAAGTTGAAATATCACCACCTAAAATAGTAATCTGCTGCCCGAGGTTCTGGGTCTGCTTTCACTGTGGTGCGTTTTGATCTGACGACTTTGTGACCGCTGCTTCACCTCCACAGAAAGCGCGCATTAGCATATCAGCCTGCACCGTCCAGAGCAAAGGTTTGTGAAGGCGAACCAACAAGGCCTCACATGTCCCCCGGCTCTCGGCTCAGCTCCATCTGCTGAGCTTTGATAAAACTGATACAGATCTGGAGCAGAACTCACAGAGAGATAAGCCTTCTGCTGCTGAGGTCACACTGTTGACATTAGCCGTGTTACGTAACCATCATCAAGATTCTGATATGTCAAGCAGTTATGTAGAGGAACAACTAGGTTATATTTTCATGTTGATATGTGCTGCATTTTCATGTCGTGTTGAAAAGACATTGATGGATGACATTTACATTTATTTGAAAGCATGAAAGAGCATTTCTAAATTGGGAAAAAGGTGCATATTTAAAAAACATAACCATAGAACAATACACTTGTGTTTTTGGTACTTTCTGGTTGATTTAAACATTGGTGTTATGAACAGGAATTTCAGCCGGAACAGGATCCAGCAGCTGTTTTCTTTGATGCGGCGTCTAGACTAGATTTTAAACCTTTTATACTGAAGGTCTTTTATAATGTCAGCACAGAATTTAATGTTGCAAACAAAACCCACATTATCAGCCGGGCGTCATTTCTGCTCCACTCTCACAGAACAGCCCTGAGATGTCCGCCAAAGCACAGGGCTCATTGAGTTCTGATGTCAAATTACAAGCTAATTATTTTATTTACTAACTAAAGAGGCAATAAGGATCATTTTGGTAACAAAATGAAATGGAATTTTCTCTGCAAGGACAGAGGAAATCCAACATAACAGCATTAGAACTTGATACATTCACTCTCTGCCTCGCTATAAAAAGTAATGAAATATATCTGTGAATATACTTACAGTGCTTTGTCTCATCATGAGCAGAAAGTAACTTGTGCATGAATAAGCACTTTTAATGAACTAATCTGACAGACCCGAGGTGAGCCTCACGCCTCTGTACACCGAATGTGTGGCTGGTTTAGCAGTTTGAGTGTGTTAGTTACAAACTGCTAGTTGCACCAACTATGGTGGACTGCAGTGCGTTCTTGACATACTCGGCCAAACGAGAGGCTCTGGTCCAAAGCCATAGAGCAGCCAAGGCTCTGCAGTAGTCTGAGCACTGTCTGCAGGCCGAGTCATGTGGAACACACTGCCAGATCAGAGTGGTTTCAGACTCCACCTCTGATTAATGTGAACTGTAGGCTGAACAGGAGAGGAAAGGTGCATTTAGACCCAACAGTCTACCAGTCGATCCCAGGCAGTGGTGAAGGAGCCGACCCATTGCTCTGTCAGCTGACTGTCCTTAGCTGCACTGACACACGGGCCATTGTGGGTCCAGAGCTAAGAGGGAGTTCTGCTGCACCTGTTTTCATGAGGCTGTTCCGAGATGAGCGCTAGTGTGTAATGGTGTTCGTCAAGCGAGCACACACAAGGGCTAGAAGACAAGGGGAGGGATGTAGCTGGTAGGTAATAGCTCCTGTCCAAATCCATTTGGGATCTGGTCTGTGATTGACACATTGATTCCAGGAGCGTTTAAGATGGTGTAAGATTTATTAAATCATAGCACAGGGTCAGCGTGTGAGGTCTGCAGGGATGTTGACAGTGATTTCCCATTATGCTCTGGACCTGTGGACCAGTGTGGAGACCCATGTAAATCACTGAACCCACACAGTACAAAACATGGCCCAGTTCTCATGCTCTCCACACTATAAAAAAAATACAGTTTTAATAAAAAGTTTGAAGAGATCCAACACATCTAATAAGGAGCTCTATAGCTAAGGCTACGAGAGCACATCACGCTGTTCTGTGCTACCTGCATTGGCTCCCTATTGCATTTTGAGTGAAATTCAAAATGTTACTGATTGTCTACAAATGTTTGCACTTTATGGGTCCACCTTATCTGAGGGAGTTACCGCAGCCTTATGTTCCACCCAGAGCCCTGAGGTCGACTGACCAGCTCCTGCTGCTGAGCCTAAAGCCAGGCTTAGGTCTAGAGGTGACGGAGCCTTTTCTGTGGCAGCGCCCCAACTGTGGCACAGTCTCCCTCTGCAGTCAGATCTTCTGAGTCTCTTGCTCAGTTTAAGTCTCGACTAAAAACCCACCTCTTTTCCCTGGCATATAATATTACTAACCAGACAGGTTATCTTGGTATTTTATATTTTATTATCTTGTAGTTTTCTTGTAATGTTTTTGTGCTTTGTAATGTACTGTATTGCATTTTTACTTTCCCTGTATGTGAAGCACTTTGGTCAGCTCAAGTTGTTTTAAATGTGCTATACAAGTAAACTTGGTAGAAAATGAATGAATACAATGTGGGTAAGTCTGCCTCACATAAAGGGAATCTTAGGGGGTTGCAGGGCATAAAGAAAAGCCATTATTAAAAGAAACATTTCCACTGATGGCATATGAAATCACCAAAGGTCAGTGATTATGCATACTTTATATGAATTATATATACCCACACTTCCTGCTCCTCCTGCACTGCCTGTCCTCCTTGAGGAGATGAAACCCGGTGTAGCCTTGAGGAAGCCACGGGCAACGTTAGGCTCTCCCCAGGTGATTGCGCTAAGGACGGCAGGTGCAGCACGGAGCAGGGCTAAGAGCAAGAAATATGATGTATATAAAGATTAAAGATAATAAGTCCATTGGTGCTGGTCAACAAGACTGGAGGTGGTTCAAGGCCATAGACGATATTTATGGACACAGGCCTGCAAGCTCTGCTCTTCTACATTTGTGTGGCTCCTCTGTACACATGCAAACTGTAAGTCATATCCAGCTTTTAAATATTGTTGAAATAAACAAAAATGAAATATTTGTGGGACTCTCACCTGGTCGTCTGTATTTGCCTCACCTTGCTGCAGCATACCTTTTGGTTGACCGTCATTTATTTATTATTGGTTAATTTCTGTTAGCTGAAGTAGCTGAAGTTTTGCAGCACATTTCAGTTGTGTACAATGAATCTTGTTTATTTTATTTTTTTTACATTTAGCATCGCTCTTGTTTTTGTTTTGCACCCGATATAAAATCAAAGGTTATCGGGCCATCTCCCCAGACCTTGACCATTGCACGTAACAATTAGCATTAGAAAGTGACTGGGTATTCACCTTCTTTTTACCGTTTACACGAAGCAGACGAGCTCAACAGAAAGTAAGTTCTACACGGACTACAAAGCCGCTTTCAGGCCGATCAGGAAATCGGTGCATTGTGACTTGTTGTTGCACGTGTACTTTAAACATTTCACACAAATCAATCTGCTTTATTTGACGTTTTAGCGGTGAGACTTTTCCCTCGTTCGCTATTTGCATGAACGGGGTTTTCGTCAAACCAGAAGCGCCTTTACTACAGGAGTGTGGATGTGTGCCAAAAAGAGGAAAAAGTGGGCGGGGCGGAATACGGTGAATACTACATGTGAGACAAGGCAAGGGAGACAAACATTAAAGGTCCCATATTCTGCTATTTTGCCCTTTACACAGTCTATTCTAAGGGCTTTGTTGATACATTTTTGCGTTGTGTAATATCCATAACATAACAGTTTACAAAAAACACCCATTTCTTGGACTGGCCCCCCTCCTTGTAAAAGCAAACGGCTCACTCTGAGATCTGACCACCCCGAACAGAGAGCAGGCTGCCTCCCCCGCCCAACCCGCGCCTCCCCCTCCCAACCCGTGACGAAGCCTAGAGCGGAGATGGTGCACATGCATGCGCCGTGTGCTCCGGTAAACAGCGATACACAAACACTGAATAAACATTTTATCCTCCTGACGGTGCGTCGTGCTGAGTCCTACGTCCTGGATCTGACCTGGAGTTTGACGTGCTCCAGGGCCTCAACGACGGACGTGCCGTTTGGTAAATAACAAGCTAACTCTTCGATCTGTCGTATCCATCGTGTAATTACTGTGTAGCATTAGCATTCGCTGTTTTTATTATTGCAGCTGCGCGCTTCCTGGAGGCGTGGCTTAAACACTGCGTCATCCTTGTGAAGCGCGTCATCCTTGTGAGGAGCCCCCGTCTGCCTGCTCAGCCGAGGGGGACGGAAAAGACAGTTCTCTAGCGAAAACATGCGGGAATCAATCAAAAAACCACTTTGGGCACACACACGAGGCCCAAATAACACTGTAGGAAGGTTAAAACCTCTGAAAAGTCGATTTTGCATGTTATGGGACCTTTAAGTGATGAGAGAACAATGAAATAGAATGTTTTTGCGATTTCCTACTGTAACATCAATATATATTTCAACAAAACGATGAAAACAACCAAACTCTCCCCTTTTGTTTTACTTGTTGATGTGTATCGTGAAAGGATTTATCAGCCCAAAATAACATTCAACCGACTAAGCCAAGGCTGTCCCACTTATTTTGGAATCTCAGTCTCTCCTGGAGCTGTAACAGTCTCAGTTGTTGTCCATGTCTTCCCCGAGGCCGGTGCACTTGTTTATCAGACAGGAGCAGTCTTCCCCCGGGCTCACAGGGCTCCGCTGTGCTTTTATGCGGGCTGTGTTTGGTGCATCTTTCTTTAATGTGCTGCAGGAAAACTAAATCAGCTCGTTGAACTGTGTGCAGAGTCAGGAGCAAACGCTTTCTCGTTTGATGTGGTTACTGGGTTTTTGTGAAAGAACTCTGAAGAATATTTCACCTTGTCCGTTTGCAGGGCTGATCTCAGTGCTGGCTAACAAAGTAAATCAGTATGTTCAATTGAATTTGCTCATCTGCATGTTTAGTTTGACCCTGTCTTTTAGTGTGAACACCTATTTATTGTCTGTTTGTATCTCAATCTAAGCCGCAAGGAAAACAAAGCTAATTTACGACAATCAAAGCTACTTAAAGGGCCCGTACCTGATTTTTATTTACTCTAGTTAAGATAAATTCTCTTTACATTACACATTGTTTGATAAAAGCAACTTCATGGAAAGACACTGGGTTTGTAATGTGTAATGTGTGCATATTACAAACGCACAAGAACTAGTGCAAAAGGGTTTGCCAGGGTCACCTCTTTTCAGCCAATCAGGCACATTGTACACTATGAATCATGGGAAAATAACTGCTTGACACTATCCCAGATTGTGGCACAGTTTCAAAAGTGCTAAAAGCTAATTGTGAGGAGAGTTACAGGAACTATATGGACACAACTGCGTCAGACTATTCCAGACAGTCGAGTCATGGAGCAATATTGAGTGAAAGGAAGGACTATGTGGGCGGGGCTAATGGTTCAATCAAAAACAGCTTCCTATCTCACGGTTCTTTAAAAAGAGACTTAAAAAACAAACAAACAAACAAAAAACACTGACACTCAATTTGCCTTCTTTACATTGTAAAACCCAAAAAGAACAAGATTAGAAAGTGACAAGACAAAATAAAAAAAGAAATACAGAGTGACCCAAAGAATTACTCCCCGACCCCTTTTTTTTTTCTCCAAATATAAAACAAAGAACAGGAACAGAACACAAGAAGAGAGAGCACAGGAGATAACATTAAAATTACAAAGAAATACGGGAATAAAAGACATCCAGAAAAAAAAACCCAACAACAACAGTACACTAAGTCCTGAGTAAATGTCCCATTTGGTCCAAATTTTCAAATCAAGTTTGAATGTTTTTTGTTTTTTTCATCTTCTGTATGTCAAGTATGATGTCAGTCCAGTTCTTGAAGGCCCTATACCTTAAACTGTTGTGAAATGTGAAAAACAAAACTAGTTCATGTTAACCTGTTAAGCCCATGGGTTTTTAGAGGGTGCCTAAGCCTTAACAACCTATCCAAAATAAATTCAGACTTACTCCAAAATTTATGAACTTCATATAGATAATCTTGGTCTCAATAGATAGCCAGGGTCTGAATCAACACATTTCCATTCTCAGTTAGATGGGGACTCTTATTATTTTTGAACACAAGATGAAAAACCCAGAAGAAAAACTGTATTTTCTTTATCCTCGCCTATTATTTTCTTTTTCTAACTGTGATAACCATAATATTGGCTGTCAATAAATGCCCAACATACTATTACAAGCATTCAGTAACTACTTGACTACATGTGTGCAAAAAATTATGCAAATAGAACAAAGAATACACTTTTTATGAAGGTTGTTATAAGAAAAATACTAGGCGGACACAGTTTGGCACACTTTGGCACCAACTGTGCCAAAAGACTTAAAATCAAAATAGTTGTAAACAAAGACTTTTGGTGGATTTGATAGCATAGTTATGCAAATATAAGTAAAAAAAAAAAAAAAAAAACAATTCACAAACGCTGATTCTGATGTTTTTGCGCGAGTGCTGCTCAGCGAAAGGTGAGGCTGCTCCGCTCACTTTTACGCACAAAGATACGCAATCGACGTAAGAGCCTACACGTGTGTCCAAGAAGCCGGAAGAATCCTTACGCGATGTAGAATGTAAACACACTTTCCTTTTTGACCGGGGTGCCAATTAATTTTGACCCGGTGACGGCGGATAACGCTGTATGAACGAGAGCGCATGGACAGCGCGTCACTACCCGGGACTAGCTTACCTGTCTCGGTGCTAAAGGATAGCATTTGTGGAGCGAGAATAAACGAATTATGAGGATGGTAAGGTAAGAAAGCAGAGGTTTTTACGTTCGTTGTGAAAAGTTTTTGTATTTGATGACGTAACTGTGACGAACACGCAATGACACGCGCAGGCGAGTGAAATGTAAACATTGGCGCGGTGTTCATTTGGGACTTATTTATTCGGAGGGATAGCAGACTCAGCTGTGTTATATATTTTTGGAAAGCTGTGTTTTTGTAGTTTTGTTTGACACGTATTTTGTCGGAGTGGTGAAAAAACACCGCGTGTGGTGTTGTGTTGAGGTTTGCGTGTTGCCGATATCAATGTCACTCATTAACTTCATAACAATATACTTGTATATCTTAAAAACAGACACGTTTGTGACTTCAGGCAAATACAATGCAGTTTTATCAACGTTGTTATGTATTGGATTAAGGGCAATTAAAAGAAAATCTCTTGGCTACGTTTTATGACTTGTTTACATTCAAAAACGCTGCTGCACTCAGAACCCATACCGATATCGGTATGGGCGGGCTTAACAGGTTAAAGTCTTTAACGCTTACTTCTCTATTGCAGTCCCAGCATCCTAAATATTCAATGTGATGAGTTTTAAAGCACTTTGCTTTACGAGTTTCTGAGCCCAAGAGAGTCACATACCGTCATGGGTAGAGCTACCAAACATTAGCATGCTAACGGCGCACTTCCTGCCTCTCACAGAATAAAACGTTCTATAAACAGGTGCAGAATGTGGTCTCATTTTCACTTGAATAGATGCTTTTACAATATATCTGAGCTAGATTTACTTTTTATTACATACAAAAAAACAACAAAAACAGGTAGTTTCAGAACAGTAGAAATCAGGTACAGCCAATTTAGTTGTGGGTGCAGTTTGTGTAAATTTGTTAAATTTCGCGTTCAAAGTAAATAAAAATATTTCCATTTTGTAAATTATTTGTAAATTATTTTGTCAAAAGTTATTCCAGTCCCGTCTGTGACAGTTTATTCTGTCACTGTCATCCAATTCATTGTTATTATTGCTTTTTGCTGCAGCCGTAAGTACATTCCACAGGTGTCCATCAATCATTTCCTTTGTTAGTGATACAAGAGTCTTTACATATTGGCGCGGTGTCATTTTCTGTGTGCTATTGGCTGTAAAAGTCTCATGGGAATGAAGCCCACTGTTTTGCAGGTTGAACACTTTACAGCTGTTTAAGCATGACATTTCCTGCCCTTTCGCCTGCCACGGCCTGTCACCGGCACTGCTGATAAACTCCAGCCGATGCTGCCCGTCCATGCTGTTTTTCCTGCTGTGGTTGGGCGCTGCAGGGCATTCTGGTCCTCTGGATGCGTTTGGGTGCAGTGGGACGATTTCCTTGAACTTCACTATTGCAATGTGCATAAAGTGATAAAAGGTTTATACCATCTTATGGAATACCATGTAATATCTCATAGTGCAAAGGAGATGTCAACTCCTCCCATAAATAATTCACCAGTATATTATCACCATGCAAACACAATATAAAGGGGAATAAAGTCATACTACATAATACATACTAGTTAAAGTGACAGGTTTTTCTGATTTTATCATTTTGACTTTTTCTGTGTATTAATATCTGACGTAAACATAAATAATAGTTTTACACCAATCAAGTAACCGAGTGTGGAGAAAAGTTGAAAAATTGGTAGAAAATTACAGGAAGTAAACACACTGATAACATCACACTTGGGAGACAACGTTTATGCCTAATTTAAACAAAATTAACTTTTTTTTTTTTGACCCTTTAAACAATAATTACACAGAATAAAGGTATTCACATATTTACCAAGTCAAATAAAAAATTATCTGACATTAGAGGAGTTTTGGTGCACTGTATGAAGGGGTGTTCAGACCGCAGCGACCAACGCGACCAGTTTACATGTAAAGTCTATGGTGTCGCGCGACAAAAGCCTCCTGCGATTTTGCGGGGCGACCGGCGCGACGCGAATCCTGCGATTCTGTCGTTGCGGCGCGACGTGACAAGAGCGAATTTGCGGCAGCCGCAAAATCGTTTCAATCGCGCGACCGGGGCGGCCGTCGCCGAAGATAAACAAAGCTGAACTTTCTGCGGCCAACGCAGCAACCGCCACGGATGGCAACCATTCAGAGACCACGCTTGAGTGACTTGAGTGACATCCGTGGCTCTCTCTCCTCTGCTCCGTATATCAGCCGCACACTTTTATTATGGTGTCGTCACATATTTTGACCACTTTGTCGGAGGATGAGGAGGAAAACAACAAAGTGCTGGCTGCACACCGCACTCTTTCGCCGTGGAGCGCATGTTACGCACGTGACACCACACCCCTTGAGACCGAGCCCACACGGCCCAGGTCCGCGGCCCTGCCTAACAACAGAGTGGAAAATGTGGTCCTGAACGCCCCGCTCCCAGGAATCTAAACTCTAGCAGCAGGTCAGTTGTGCTGGTTGCGCCGGTCGCGCCGCGTGTCCGCTGGTGACTTTTTTTTGTCGCGCGACTAAAGCGACTGTCCTTAAATGCACAGGCGACAAACTAGGGGCGACAGGCGCGATTTTGTCGCTGCGGTCTGAAGAGGGCTTAAGATGTTTGTTTTTTTTTAATTTCCTATGGTGATGTCATCATTTACAACCAGGAAGTACAATTAAAAACCTTAAAGAAAATGCTAAACTAAGGTAAAATCAGTCAAAAAATTTTGCAGAATTTGAAATATATTTATCTCAACTGTCTTTTAGTTCAAAGAATATTCCAACCTGTCATGGGCTCTTTAAGTCTTTGATATCTGAATGACAGTCTCTCTGACAGCGTTGCCCCTCACCCTGCGCCTGACTGTCAGGGCCACATGACTAAATTGACTGAGGGCGGGAAGATTTAGTGGCAATGAATGGCAACAAGCCTGAAATGTAACTTTTGGAGTTTATCTTCTTTTGGAGTTTATCTTCATTAAATGAAGCAGTAAAAGACAATATATCTTAAAAACTAATCATATTACACATTAGCGACCCTTATGTGGCACAAGAGAACAGATTGCGTTGATTGCGCTTGAAATCTGTAAAATCTGGACATCTGACTCATGTTCCATCTTCTAATATTAAGCGCCCCTGGGGATGTTTGTGAGAAATAGACTTTATTATAAAACCTTGAACTTAAAATGACAATTGAAACGATGTGATCTTTTTTTTTTTGTTGTATTTAAAGATGATTAACGGACCAAAACAATGACACAATGACACAAAAATGATGTGATCTTGATGAAATTGTTAACTAACTAACTAATGTGAAGCTGTTGGACATGGACATTTAGTTTGTGGTTTTATTAAACAGTCACTTATGCAACCAGTGTTTTTAAAAGGCATTTGTGATTTTCAAACTACTCGCTCTGCTTATTAAATAGATCATAAAATCAGTGCACAATGTTAATATAGATTTTGAATTGTTTATAAGACAATGGTTAAATCCTTCCCCAAATGAAAAGCCAAATCAATGCAAAAATGCCTTTGTTGTTTAAATAATTTGAGGTTTGACTACAGAATGTTTAGTTGCGTAGATCCACTTCTTTCGTGGAGCTGGTGCTTTGTAAATTCTGTCACACAAAGAGGTACAAAAAATACTTAAGAAGGCCAGCCGGGAGATGAGTTATGTCAGTAAGTGCAAACTATAACACTGAACAAGGAAACTGATTATTTTAGGGGTCTTATTCTATAATGGGTGAAACTGGTCATAGATTGCTCTAAACACAAAAAATGTCATCAGTGATAGAAGTGGAGGGGTCCTCGGTGTGATGGGGGATGGGCAATTCCACAACAATTACTTTTTTGAACCCAGTGCTAGGCATTACAGGCAGGTCTGATGTAGGCTTTCACAGGCCTTTACCTCCCACTCACACAGGGATCCAGGGGCCATCAGTCAAACTCTGATTCTATCTCTCCACCATGACAATGATTTATCACAAGCTTCTCTTAGTTATACGCTTTTCCCGTCAGCCTCCATGGGGTAAAGTGCGCAGCCATTCTGCCACTCGTGTTGCTTACTCTGCTCTTATGCTGATTCCTCTGTTCCCTCAATATACAGCTGTAAAAATGTAGCACATATTTAGTCACAAATAAGGTCACAAATGGTTCATTCACAGGAGCCGTTCCAGAGATGTAATTTGATCAGTGCCGGAACACTAGCAGGAAGGTAACTGTTTGGAATATGATTGCAAATGAGATGTACAAATCACATGAGTATCAGCCAACCTCCCCACCAAACCAGACAATATATGCAAACACATTTGCCTCAGCTGGTGCTATACTCTTACAATAATTTCAGATGAAAAAACAACTCAAATACAAGAATAAAACAAAAGCTTAGCACGTATTTTTGTATTATTGCATTATTTTATATAACACCTTATCTGCAACTTTATACTGTAGTTCAGCATAACCTCATGAAAAGTCTGTAAAAGTAAGTATATGGATTGAGAAACTGCCACTGTTTTAGAGATTAGGGTTGCAAACCTTTAGGTTAAATAATTGTGACATAACTGGAAAAATTCTGACTTTAATATGATATATGAATATGATATGGAATCTAATTTGTTCCATATTTTTGGCAGACATTGAATTTTACATGTGCAAAAAGAATAATCTTTTTTAGCTTTAGTTAAAGGCTCTCTCTCCTCCTTCCCTCTTCTTAATACAAAGCTCTGCTGGCCACTGCAGCCAAGGGAGCGTCTCCGCTCCACTCTTACAGCCCCGAGCTGTCACACTGGCCCCCTTCTGTGAAAGTGGTTCAGCCCACTCCTTCTCCATGCAGAGCAGGAGTTCTGATGGGACTACTGGCAACTAACTTCAGAAAACAACTAAAGCAGCACAATAGGATTATCATTTTGATCACAAAATGATATGGAGTTGATGACAGAAAGACCATATACCGTTTTAACCACTAAAAGTGGGCCTTTCTCAATGCCAGGCCTGTTGTAGCGGTTTGAGAGGTGCTTGAAATTTGGCCACAGACTTTTCTTCATCTCAGACTGCATCATGACCGACAACTGGATCATCTAGTTCTCTTCCAGGGCCATGTCATCATACACTGTGATGAATGAGAGGGTGACTTTCCTGGCCACTTTGTGTCCCCTGTTCTGTATGGTGTCCCTCTGGTGCTGGAACTTATGCAGCAGACAGACAGTGAGGTAGTGGGACGAGACAGAGACACCATTCCAGCCATCAGCGTCACTGTACCCCCCAAAAGACTCCATTTTGGTCTCCATCTGGGGTTTGGACTGGGTGATGGTCATCTGGCCACAGGTGACCATCCATCACACTCTGGCAGCAGAGGAGATAGGCCCAGTTGGCACGCTCATATTTCAGATGCAGCATCTCCAGGTCTGATCTGATTAGCCAATTCAGAGGGGGATTTACAGTCCCCGCAGCTCGTCCAGCAACGACACATCTTTCAGCAAAGGATGACAGCAGGTTGTACTGTCCAGTGAGACCAACTATCACCTGCCGACAACAGCAGAGACAACACAGGGCTTAGCACAGTCTCCGGAGCACGGCAGGGAAAAGTTGTTCTTTATCCGCCCCATCAAGTAGTCAGTCTCACATAAAGTGTCCTTTAAGTTTCGTGCTCTCTGACTGTAGCACAGAAAGGCCACAGGGACACAAGAGTGAGGCGAAAAGGACAAAAAGGGGAGAGGCGTGTAGAAGGGGGAGGCGAAGGTGAATGTGAAGGGTAGGGAAAAGGGGAGGCTCGTTCAGTCTCCAAACCTAAAAAGTGACAATCTGGAATTTAGAATGAATATTCAGAATCACACGCAGTGAGACAGAGGCAATGGGAGAGAGAGTACACATACCCAAAATTACACAGCACTGCACCCAGCACTGAAAGGGTGCTTGGTTTAGGCGCCCCACACTATAAGCAGCGCTGGATTAATAACTCAAATGATACAAGCAAGTGTTAAACGACGTAAAGTTTCTTACTGGAGCGGTTTTTTTATGAATGAAGCGTGCAGCACGAGCCGGGAGGTGTGCTTGTGCACAGAGGAAATGCCTTGGACGCCGCGCACTGCACAAACAGCGCCAGATAAGAACGTTTCCCCAAAAATAATTATTTGAAAAGTACAAAATAATTTACCGGAGCAATTATGACGGAGACTCCAGTGTACAGCTGGAGCTAGTCAGAGAGACCGGCTCCTTCACCGAGTCTATTTTTATGCTTTTAAGACATTCTTTTGTACCCAACCCAGACTATAGTGGCTTTTAACAACGTTTTTATCTGGATTAGTCATTTTTAACTATCGGATGCCCAGATTTTAACGTTTTTACTACAGAGACACTGTCCCGGGTAACATCAAGCTAGCTACAGGTGAGGTAACGTTAACCATGCCTTCACTCACCTCCACATCCAGTTGTGAGAGCTGTGCTGGCCTAAGCCAAAAAGTTGCCGAGCTGGAACAGCGGATTTCCACCTTATTTAAAATCTTGGAGGATCGTGAACTGGATATAATCCTGGGTAGGAATCACGCCACCAGCTCACAGTTAGCCGACACTGCTAACTATTTTAACTCCCGCGCGATCCGGCGGGTCTCCTCGTCGGGTCCCAGTATCGCAGACGACCACCACTGGTAACAGCAGGGAGCACGGCCCAAAGCTCCCACCAGCTCCACTCCCATCCAGTCCAACCCATGGACCCTTGTCGTGTCCCGTGGCGGCTTCGGGGCACGGAATAGCCAGTCCTCACGCTCATGAAACACGGGAGAAATAGAACTAAGAAAGAAATTCACCATACTGGACGATGAGGAGTTTCCTCCTCTGAGAGCAGGCTCTCCTGGACGTCTAGAACGAAAATGACGACGATCCAGCCGGCCCGGTCTGCCGCCTCCTGCCCGCTCTCAGACCTGTGGATCGGCTGTATAGACTCGCTGTGGGCCGCTGCATTTCACGCCGGCTCCTAAACCTCCCGGGCTGCGAGGTTTGCACCACTGATCACCACCACTTCTGGGTTTACTGCACGAGAGTGAGTTTCCGCTGCTGCGCCCAAAATCACCTCCACCCACCACTCCAGCACCATCTGGAGGCTCCGTGGCTGCCTTCCCGCTGGCAGGTCCCTTTTATAGGTGGCTGGACGCGCTGGGCCCTAGCACATCCGGGTCACCTCAAAGTAGACATACAATTATTAAATACAAAGACGGCACTAGGGGCCGTCACAACATTAAGAACATCACAAAAATAGGTTTTTATAACTTAAAGAACATGGCCAGAGTCTGCCCCATTCTCTCTCGGGCCAACACAGAGACCCTGATGCATGCTTTTATCTCCAGTCGCATCGATTACTGTAATGCCCTGCTCTCTGGTCTGCACAAAAAGAGTATTTCAGGTTTGCAATTATTACAAAATTCTGCAGCGTGTGTCCTGACTAAGACCAGAGGGCGGGACCACATTACACCGGTTTTAAAATAACTGCATTGGCTCCCCGAGTATTTCAGGATCAATTTTAAGATTCTTTTACTGGTCTTAATGGTATTGGGCCTTCTTATCTTTCAGAACTGCTTTTACCATATGAACCCTCGCGGCCCCTGTGCTCCTCCTCGGGCCCCTGTGCTCCTCCTCGGGCCCCTGCGCTCCTCCGGCAGCCGGCTCCTAGTCATTCCCAAAGTCAGGACACACACTCACGGCGAGGCGTCCTTTCAATACTACGGCCCTCGTCTGTGGAATGGCCTGCCGGAGAACCTCAGGGCCGCAGAGAAAGTTCAGGTTTTTAAGAGCAGGCTCAAGACCCACCTTTTTTAACTTAGCTTTTGACTAATATTTAATTTAATCGGTGCATTTAATATATTCATTTATCCTATTTATTGTGTTTACTTATTTTAGGCTTACCATTTTAGATGTATTTATTAATGTATTTATTTAGTTTTACCCAATTCTTGACTTATTTCGTCATATTTATCTATTCTTTTATCCATTTTAGACTCTCCTGTGTTTCCTCTGAGGGGCCCTCTGTACCGGGAGTGGTGGTCGGCTGTGGCTGCTGGGCCCTGGCTCATGGGCCCTTGGTCAAGGTGTGGTGTGTGCCTCATCTCTCTCCTGGGCCCTGAGTCTGTGTTCCGTGGATGCGGACGACTATCTACTCCTGGTGCAGACGGCTCCTCTGATGGTGCTTCTTCAACTGGTGTATCTGTACTCAGCCTGTGTGTGTGTGTGTGTGTGCGCGCAAATGTACGCGTATGTATATGACTGACTATGGGGGGGGGTTTGGTTGTGTGGGTCGGGTGGCTGTGGGGGAGGTTGGGAGGGAAACAGCATGTGGGAATGTTTTTAATGCACTGTATAGCACTCTGTGTTACATTTTATGTATGAAAAGCACTTTGTAAATAAAGTTTGATTTGATTTGATTTGATTAATAGAGCACAACGTAACACGCACAAGCCGGGAGGTACGTGTCCCGAGTTGACCCTTGTACACGTGCTGGAGGTCTACAAACACAAATGTTTGTTTGGATACAGCAACTAAATAAATGAACTACTGAATGAATCAGGAGCACATCAGACTCAGACTGGTGGAACACACAACTAAGGCACAATCACCAGGCTTTAGGCAAACCAAAACCGTGTTAAAGGTGATTTTAAGCTTGATCCGGTGCTCGTGCTGCTACACTGCTGTTAGACGGCGGGCGACGTCAGAGGCAACCAAGAGCTCGAGCAGGTGAGGGACCCTCCCTCTTACAGGTTCAGGTCACATGCAATAGGCCGTTGACACACTGAGATCATCAGTGCAATGTAATAATGTGGTAATCGCATTGACTGCGCTGCGCGATAATCAACGTCTTTTTTCAATTATCTTACAATAACCAGAACTACACACATATGAGGTCTATCAATGTGAAATAAAAACTGGAACCAAGAGTGAGTTGTGTAGAATGACCAGGACCATTGCCAGCCACAGCTTCAAGTCCACTGCCCCGTGGTACAGAAACTGCTGCTCCTGTGTCCTGCACTGCTGTATCGGCTCTATGATGGGCCAACCCCGGCAAGGATGGGCTGGGCCACAGACCACATGCCTGTGGGCCTGCGATGAACCAGATTGGAGATAAAGCTGTTTTAGATTGGGCCGTTGATGTGTGACATCAGGACTGTGCTGAGTCACGCTGACAGTGACCGGCCCAAAAGTGCACCGGCCCACCAGCAAAACTCCCGGCACTCCAGGTGGCCAGTCCAGGCCTGGGTGTGACTTAATAGTTCCCTCAAGTATGATGAAGTAAACTTTTGTGTAAGCTATATATATTTATTTTGTGTATTTTTGTATTTTGAGTGAGCATATAATTAACAAAATGTGTTTAGTTAACTTAGTACTTAACCATGGGCTCAGTATGAGACATGGGTGAGGGACAGAGAAGGACAAAACAGAGGAAGGGACGGAGTCTGGTCACTGAGGCATCCTTTTGAGGATGAAGGCTGCATAGCCATCATCCCTGCTCTCCCAGACCTCCCTCCAGGTGCTGTTGGCGCGGCCACCAAATCCCACCAACTGCTCGTCCTCTGCTGCTGGAGCAGGCACAGGTGGTTTCTGTGATAACAATAGTAATAACAATACATTTTATATTGAAATTCACAAAACAAATAAAAAATAAATTAAAAATATATTAAACATGAGGTATTTTTTACATATTACAAGTTTAAGTGTTTAACCTGTGCCTCATATTGAAGGAGAGAGCTGATCTCTTGAAAGCTGAGGGCATAGTGCCGGAAGGACTGAAGGCTGTCCTTACTATGCCGCTCAGCCAGCACAACTCCAGCAGCCTCCTCTTTCCGGTGACTCTGGACGAGGTACAAAGTGTAGCCCACGTCGTTCTCCACGAGCCAGCGGAAGGACTTTCCCTTGTACTTCCCGAACTGGAGAATGTACTCGCCCAGCACCTCAGCTTGGTCTGAGGCATCTCCTCCTCTCACCTGCACCACAGAGAGTGCGTTCTGCCTCACCGTCTCCTCTTTCACAGGGGCACTGCGATCCCTCATGGACGGGTCGTCCTTAATCCTCCTGGCCTCCTCAGAAGGGTCCTGCCGCAGGAATCCAGTGGGCCCTTGCAGAAGACCACGCTGACTTGGCCAAGGAGATTTTCTCTAATGTGTTTGGAAACACAACAAATGATGTCCCTCACTTGAATTCATGCAAACATGTGCCTAGATCATAATCATTACTTTTAAATGTCACATCACTTTATGTTTTTCATGTCCTCATAAGCCGAAGCTAATAATTTAAGCACTACACATCCTCTTGCCCCTCAGCCTGCTTTCCTCTCCTCACAGCTGCCTGAGCCAGACGACTCTTCTAGTTGCTAATCTGCAGGAGTTTGACAGCCACCACCGAACTTTGCAATTTTTCTAAACAACTTCTACAAAGTTTGTGACTTTTAATCTTTTTTTGTCTGTCTGTCTTTCTTTTTGTCTTTTTACCTTGTAAAGCTCATCATCAGCTCTGGTATGTAAGTAACTTTTTTTTTTTTTTTAAATGCACACATAATTAATAGTATATGATCACATTTACTCTCTTACAGGTCAGTGTTACCACGCCAGCTAAGGTTGCCCCCAACACAGCTGTCTCTGGGAGTAAAATAGTGGTGAATCTTTTCACATGTGTGTTACACATGGCTTTCGTTAACTTCCCAGTATTTAATTTTAGGTAGCACAACCCGGAGGAGACGTTTTAGAATCCTCACCTCCTAATCCTGGACACATTGTCGCTGCTTAAGTATGGTTTAATAATTATTGTTATTATACTAAGAAACAAAAAGAGTTCCTCTTACTTAAATGTTGTTTTGTTTTTTGTTTTTTTAGAATGCCAGCTCTGAGGCACACATGGCCACGCCCCTGACTCTCTTTGGAGTGGGCCCCAGAGGAAAGCCAGAGCTCCATCTGGACATCATATATAACCCTCCTTTGCCCAACAACGTCTTTCACCAGCCTCCAACACCAGACCCCTTCTTTGCCCATCCACTCCTTGTCTGGATGCCCTACAAGCTGTGGAAGGTGAAAGTGGTCTGTCCCAACCCTGCCTGTGGAGGACACCAGCTCACAGGTGCAGGGCTGCACAAGAGGGCACGGAGGGTTTTGGATGTGGAATAGATCTACAAGGTGGTGACAGAAACACTCACCTGCCCCAAGTGTAGAGCCAGCCATGATGTAACAAGTCTTTTCCAAGCGATCTAGCTAAAACACATATTTATGGTTGTGGAAGGATATATTTATATCTGCGGGGTGAAAAACAAAATACGGGAAAAATGCTTTTGGCCACAATATACCGGCATTTATTTTATGGTGCCAGGCAGATGTTAATGAAATGTCCACAATCACCACCCCACGTTCGAGTGCATTTCCCTTCACACTTTCAAACAAACAAACTTGCTTGTTGCTGCCAACAAAACAAAGAGTTCACCCAATAACCAAACCCCAGAGGCTTCCCCAAAAGTTTACACACATATGCACGTGTGGTGAAACCGCCGGCTTTTACTCACAGCACTACACATTCACAAAGTCAGTCCACACAGGAGAGATCCAGAGCCCCTGCAGCTTCCACAGAAGTTAAATGTTTGTCAAGCGCGTGAAAATACAATAATCCAAAGCGAGTATAATCCACCAGAGTTTGCTCCGTGGCCTCAAGAGAGTTGGCATGGATCAGATTGGTGTGTGACGTCACCCCCCTCTGCACGAGGCCTATCGCCAACCGGGTCAAACGGAGATGGCGCAAAAATATACAATCGTCCATAAACAAATAATTTAGCTCCAAAGCACAGACAAAAAGGCCACAGATATGTTTTCCACCCCTGCAGACTGACTCTAGCCTGTATGGACCCATGTGGTCTTTACAATGTGTCAGCTGTTCTCTCACTGCCGCCATGGCCACCAATCTCTGTTTACATACATGTATGTAATCTTGCTGAACATGTAATAACCAGTATTATTTTATGAAGGTTTGCTTGTGACATGCGGTTCATCCTTTTGTGGGAGACAGGGCTGGGAAACAGTCCAACACGGCTGCTCTAACAGCTGAAAGAGGGTCACAGTGAGGAGTGTCTCGCTACACTGAGGAGTGCCTCCACTTTCAAAATCAGCCTGGACTGTTTCCCATCACCAATGGCGGACCTAGGAATTTCGGGGCCCAAGGCAAAATTAAGTCCAGGCCCCTCCTCAGAAATTGAAAATGAAATGAAAATGTGCAATAGCTTAAATGTTCTAAACAGCTTTATTGTTTGGGGGTCCTTCCCCTAGAGAATATTTAAGAACTCTTGCCATATTTCCTGTATTTTGGTGCATTTTACACACGCCTCCATGCAGAATTAATACATTTGACATGCCCAGACTATTTTGTTGGTGTTTTTCGTGTTTAAAAGTATACTGCACTACTTTATTGTGATATTGAGGGAACTGTTTCAGAGCCTTGCCTCTAGGATGATCGGGAAGGGCACCTTATTGGGGGCAAAAGGCAATTGTGGCTTTTTGCCTAATGGTAAGTCCACCACTGCCCATCACCTTCCAGGAGCCCCCAGAGTGGTGCCTAGCTACAAGTGGCTCCTGTCAGTCTATGGACAGGATATTTTGACCACAGCCAGAATCACATCCATCTATGGCTCAATCCTCAATATGGATTCCACAAAAAAGGTTAACAGCAGTTTAAATTTGAGTTACAAAACAAGAAATAAAAGGTTTCAAAGGTCATCATCTGGATGCTGTTTTGAGAATCAATACGGTTCGACTTCCATCGGAAAGTCATTCTCGATCAGTGGGACTGGCCTGAGGACTCTGTCTCGTGTGCTGCTCTGACCTTTTCTGACCATGTTAGCCCTGTGAACAGTCCTATTGTTCACTGGTTGTAACTCCCTCATCACTGTTGAGCATGAGAATGGCCTATTGTTTTTAACCTGACTATGGTGCTAGTGCACTATTGTACACAACTGGTAAATTGACTCTTAAGCCACCATTTCTGTTTAGAGAAGGATTCTGTCTTTTCACAAAAATCGCTTCCTTCACTCCTCTTTCAGACCAATTCTTCTCTCTGCTTAAAATCTTAAAATAAGTGGTTCGTGGCTTTGTAACCCGCTGCACTTATTTGCGTTGGCCCATTTACGATACTTTTTTGGCGAGCTGCAGTTCACGATAGCATGCAGTTTTTTTTTTTCAGTTTTTTTTTTACCAGCCAATCTTACATGTCATTGTAAAATAAAATTTGCTGAACAAATTAGTAGTCTTGAGAATAAAGCATACTCAGATATGCATGAATCATTCTAAACACTAGTACGAGTGGTTTAATGACAAGGGAGAGCAATTATATTATAGTTCAAAGCTCTTAAAAGTAGATTTTGCGCAATAAATCTCCTTTAAATGCTATTTTATGTATCTGCACTTTCCTTTAGTACATTTAACAGTGGATACTTACTTGACTACATTTGGATGAAGTTGTGATTATTGAGTTTGAATCTAGTATTGACTTTAACGATGAGAACTGCAGTACTGATTTAGTCACAATTACCAAAAGCTTTTACACGAGTATCCGCTGCCTCGTTTCCTTTGCATATGCTTTAGTGTCCTTCATTTGACTGGTTCAAACTGTGCTTTGCTCCGTCGCAGTTGGACCTCCTCCTGACCTGTGCTCTCCTCCACACTGCTCGTCGCCCACTGTTTAAGGAGATTAACATGCAGTTCTCCTCACGGCTGGACCAGATGAAGACAACTGTGTCCTTTTAAGAATGGGATTTAATGATCAGCATGCAGACGACTCAAAGCACTGATACACGTCTCCAGCGGAGGAAATCAAAGAGCCTTCAGCCAGCGTGCGCACAGCTGGGAAATGTCAAGAAATTGGCAAGATTGATGAAGATTAAACACGCTCAGGAGAATGAGCATTTGAGTAATAGTAACTGCTAAACCAAGTCATGAATCGCTCACATTTCGGAACATTGTAGAAGTAGAAGGGTTACTAAAGGGTTAAAGGACAAATATTGTGCATTATTTGTATTGTCCTTACCGTTTGTCCTTTAAACATGATCTTTTGTACGTCTGCTTTGGCATCTCATGTTTGTACTTAAACTTAAAGTAATGTGTTTAATATGAAGCAATGTAGGCGTTAGTCAGGCGTTTCCCATGTTGAGTCCATCTACTGGCTGCAAAGAGAATTACAATAGAATCTAATTAAACAAAAACTATCTTTGCCCGGACATGTTAATGCATGAACACAGTAGCAATAAATGTGGATCCCTGTTGCAGTACAAACTCTGCTCACCTGACAGGGCGACAGGTGCTTAGGAGGAAAAGCATTTAGCGGAAAACATTTAAGAAAACTCCCACACACTGTCTCTCTTCATGAATTCATTGGTACAACGTTTCGGTCCCTCTGACAGCCCCCTAAATGTGACTCGACTACCCATCGCTCATGCACACATAATAGGCAAGGTGAAGAGTCTTGCCCTAGGACACAACGACAGAACTTGTCTGAGTGAGAATCGAATTTTCTGATGTGCTCTAACCACTGAACTACTGTCGCCCGTGTTCTAGAATATTTTCAGTTCAATAATTATAAACTCTTCATAAGAAGGCCTTCAAGACCTATTGTGCTTCTGTCGTCTATATAGCTCTAATGTACTACACTCATGGATCATTATTTTGGACATTTTAAATTGCAATGTTGATCTAAAATGACAAGTTTAAAAAATAAGTCCACTTACTTCCACGATTAAACCCACCGTGTTAGTTTGCATTACGTCGCCCTTGGAGAGCTGCAGTTTACAATAGAGATCAGAGGAACTTGTAAAAAATTTACCAAAATAGGTACGTGACACTGCTGAAACTGTGTCACAGTTTAAGATAATAAAATAGCTGAACGAAGTAAGTAAATATCAGAGGGCATGACACGGGGAGCTGGTGAAGACCTGGACTGAAGGAGAAGTCTTGTCCGCAAAAGAATAAAGAATATTCAATTATAATGTGGTTAACAACTTCTAATAGTGGTTTGTGCGTAGTAAGTCTCCTTTAAGTAGGCCCAACATTGTGTTGATAGTTGAGTATAGTTGAATATCTGGAGAAATCTCCCTGGTGCAGCACAGCTCCTGGTCGGCCCAGTGGAAAAGATGGTAAAGAGAGTAACTGTCCCAGGGGAAAACCACGAGAGCCCTGGGACATGTGTGAGTCCAACAGTCAGGTGTGTCCAGGGCAGATTAAAGCTGTCACAGTCTGACACCACACTGTGGAGGACAGAGCTGCCCTCCGGCCTCTCACTGAAACACTGTGATAATTGGACATGTCTTAAGCAGCGGCTTCCTGTCTCATTCACTACACAAAATGACTGTTTGGATGCTCGTTATGCATGTTCATTAAGGTGAGATGCTGCAGGTGAATGGGAAAAAATATTAAAAATGAATAGTATGGGAGCCAGCCCCCTCCTATGTAATTATTTTGCTTCCTCTTTTTCTTACTATATTTCATTAGTGTAAACCTCGAGCCATTTTGAGTTCAAGTCTTTCAACTGGGCCTCGTTCAGTCCCAGGACCCCTGAAACCCCTCTTATGAGCCAAGCCTCTGACGGAATTGTGTGAGTGAATAAAAAGTGGTGCTTTAGTAACATACAGTGTCACACAGTCATGGAATCTGGATCAAAGAATACTGGCATGTCTACAGTGCAGGACGTGATAAAGTGAACTATCGCTGACCACAAGAATCTTGCCCATGCAGCACAGGACAGGATGCACTGGGTCATGACATTTTCATCCCTGCTCCCCATTCTGGACATTCTGTGTCCTCATACCAAGCTTCTCTGATCTGAGTCAGGTCAAGTCTCTGATTGGTTGAACGTCAGCGCCACATTGTAAGACAACAAGCTAAAAACCCCATGCACCGAGAAGCTTCGAGTTAGTTCTTCTTTTGGAGCTGATAGAGAGAAAGCAACTGAGTTTCAAGCAACTTGGAGCTTTCAGGCCAAGTCCCGGCCAGGCCCAGCCTCATCCCAGGACGAGTCCCAACGGAGGAACTGCACATGGCGGTTCCACAGGAGAGATCATCACCATCCAAGCCCTTCTAAAACCAAGGACCAGAGAAGACAGAGTCTGAGACAATTTACACACAACTGACACATCTTTCTGACAATTCAAACAGTCATTCAACAAAATAAAGAGTTATCAGATATTATTATTTGTCAAATCATAACTATTGTGTAATTTATTTAGGTTTTGGCCCTCGTTTTCAAAATGGTTGCTAGGTAACAGTCGTGGATTTACCGTTTTCTGTGTCATATTTGCTGCCCATGTCCATTACATTATAAACATTACAAAAACTGTCAAACTGGGGACAAATAGGCAAAATATTTGGTAAAATATTAACTAAAATCATGTTTAAGTGACATGTGTCGTCTAACTCATGTAGACTTTAATTAATGTTGTTGTTTTGCAGGTCTTGAACAACCACCAAAGAAAAAGTCATGGATGTTCTGTTTGGTGACTCCTTCACACCAAAACAAATGATGTCAAAAGAAGAGGGTGAGGGAGGAGGTTACAAAGAATCGCACAAAAACTTCTCTGGCTTTGACTGAAAAAAACCATGCAAACCCGAGCCAAGCAGAAGAGCTTCCTCTGCTATGACAAATGACCAAAAGATCCTTGTGCATCCCAGGCACCGGTGTGCCAGCAGAAAAGCATTCAGCAGAGAGGGGGCACAAGTAAGTCAATCGCAGCTCAGTCATCAAGTCAGGGCAAGTCATGTTTTGAAAAACACATTTGAAGATCGTTTGTCAAACTGGGGGCGTTTTATTGCATCATTGAAGATAAATAAACGATAGCCCCACGGACAGCTGATGTGTTGTTGCATTTAAACAAATGAATCCAAGTAAACCATATCCATCCTTGATCTATACTTGACACAACCAAATGTAACTACAGTGATCCCTCGTTTATCGCGGGAGTTGCGTTCCAAAAATAACACGCGAAAAGTGAAATCCGTGAAGTTATTTTTTTATTATTTTACAATGCAATCGTAGAAAGGGTTTCAGAGGTTGTCATCCGGACGCCGTTTGAAGATCGAGACGTTTCGACTTTTATCCAAAAGTCATTGTCAATCAGAGAGCTGGTATGGGAACTTGGGCTTATATGCTACTCTAAGTAGTGGGAGTCCTGCCCACAGGGAGGAGTCACTGAATACCTGTCTTTGTTTGGAAAATTGTTTGTTTGTCACCTGGGACTTGATTAATTGGTCTGTCTTGTTAGTTGGCCTCACCTAGTTTCACCTGTGACTAAGGTCTATTGTTCTATTGATAGCTGGCTGTTGCTCCCTCCTCACTGCTGATTACCTCATTAGCATTTGACTGGTCTATTGATCTGGACCAAGGTGTTAGTATGCTGTCATAAATCTTGGCTAAATTAAATCTTAAGCCCCCATTCCTGTTTAGAGAAGGATTTTCTCTTTTTACAAAAATGGCCTCCTTTACTCCTCTTTCAAACCAGTTCTTCTCTCTGCTCAAAATCTTCACCTCACTGTCCTCAAACGAGTGATTTGTAGCTTTTAGGTGCAGATGGACTGCACTTTGCGGTCCCGTGGAGGCAGATCTTCTGTGTTGGTACAGCCTTTTGTGCAATGGCTGTTTGGTTTCTCCTATGTAACGTTCTTTACACCTGGACGAATGAGGGTTTACATCGACGAATTTACAATGCAATACTGAACTATGGAATGAAACCAAAAATCAAAACCTGTTTTAAAGCCCAAAATTTGTTTAAAACAATAATTTTAATATAGTAATACAAGGTTGGAAACATTGTCACTGGCGTATTTCACAGTCCCAGCTGACTCCGCTCCGCTGTACCCTCTGTTTCGCAGGAGTCTTTCTCCGAGAGAAGAACATTGTTATGGGGAGTTGTTGGCGCTCTTTCTTTTTCTGAGCAAGAAGATTTTTATAAACGGATATGCCACCTTCGATTATATTTGAGAACTAGACAACAGTAAAGCCCCTGAGCCAATCAGGATTCAGAGCACAATGCACTGTAAAAATATCCGCACTGTAAAAAAAAAATCTGTGAAGCAGCGAAGCTGTGAAAGATGAAACGCGATATAGCGAGGGATCACTGTATACAGATTTTAATGCAAAATTGAAACACATAGATACATTTAAATCACCACTAGGTGGCAGTGATGTATAATAAAAAACTTGAATTGTATAAAACACTGCTCAGTTGTTTTCAGTCGATCTTTTAAACCTAACCTAAGCCTGTTCTATGTGTAGAATAATCTTCAAAATGTTCATTCATTCATTCATTTTCTACCGCTTGTTCCCGTTAGGGGTCGCGGGTGACTGGAGCCTATCCCAGTGACTTTGGGCCTTAGGCGGGGTACACCCTGGACAGTGGCCAACTCGGCACAGGCCGACACAGAGACACGGACAGTTTTACACTCTATTCTACACTTCACATGACTAATTATTTACACACAATCTTAAACTCTTGTTAAAGTAGACACTGTGTCCACATCAGTGGATACATCTAAATGGTAATTAGAAGATGAATTCTAACTTGCTGATATGTAACTGCTCCATGTTCACACAATGGGCAGAGGATTAAGAACAAAATCCTCTGTGATAAATAATGCTGCCAGTGGGAAGAAGGCGTTATCTGTTTGCTTTCTTGGAAAGGATGAGTAGACCATGAATGATCTGGCAGCGGAAGAACAAGAGGTGTCTCCAATGCTTTTCACTAACACTACAATGGTTGACAATGCCAATAACAGTGAGTTTAACATATGCTCCTGCTGGTGCCAGAGTCAGGACTAAACAGGGAGCATTCAGTTTTACGCAGCTAAAATCTGCCTCTGCTCCGACAATGTTCAAATCTGCACTAAAACACTTCTGTTTAGCTGTGCATATGACCACAAGGATTTGATCAGCACTCTCCTATTTTAAAGTAGAATTTATAGTGATTATTTTTTAAATAATATACCGTTTGTATTGTGACTTTAGCACATGTTTATTTTTTTAAATAATGCTATCAATAATATATAGTACACATTTGAAAACACAAACAGCAGCAGAACATTTATTTTCACAAAATGTTGATATTTATATCACTATATTTAATGCTCTTAAGTACTGCGACATGTTGCTTTATTGGAGGACGTAGTGTGTCAAAGCTGTGACAATAATCAGTGTTAGCGCAGAGTATCGTGTGCCACATTACTGTATCTAGGAGCCACGTACGTTAATAGCAATGTGTAATGTGATGTAATGTGATGTAATGTGATGTAATGTGATGTAATGTGATGTGATGTGCAGCTGGATATCGTTGGAGTGAACATAAACATGCACATATGCTTGACTCACCTTATTTCAAAACCACACAAAGCTGCAGCACTAGGCGCTAATGTCAAAGGCAGTGCTGTCCGCTATTAATTGCAAAGGTGTCGTTTCTGGTTATAATTTATTATATATTGTATGCTGTATTTTCGCAAGGCAAGGCCTGTTAACAGAACAGGAAATACGCACATGGATTACTTAATAACTGCATTTATAAAAACAACTTTAAGACCACATTCAGACCACTGATTAAACTTGTGACCACACTAGAGTTAGCTCAGTGACAGCGCCACTTACTTTGCTTTGTGGGTCTTGAAATGAAGAACAAAATTTGACGTCGTAGTCACAAATCTTTGACAATCTGTGGCTCTGGAGCTGGAGCGTGCGTTGCAGCTTCCATGTTTGCAAGTAACAACTTTGGCAGGATCCTGCTCCTGTGAAGAACAGGAGACGCTGTGCCATAGTCAGGTCATTCAGGATTACTGGTTAAGTACGTCTCACATCCTGAAAACTGCAACTCGAGTCTCCCACCTGTGGTATTTAGTACTGTTGGTGACACAGTGAGCACACAGAAGTGCTCTGCTGCCACAGGTGATATTTTTGAAAAAACAAATCTGTGATCTAACCTTCTATTGTATTGTTACATTGCCATATTGTCTATAGTTCGTAGGAGACAATAATAGCAGGTTCCTTTTATGCTGTGCACTGAAATAGTATTTTTAAAATTCCGCAGTTTTGTTTAGCCCTAGAGAATGTACACTGTTTATGCTCAGCACTTTCATTGAAAACATACTGTTATTTGTTTCTCATAGTCCAAGGTCTGGGTTGTTCTGCTAATGCAATTTTTATGACAAGCTATTAAAAATAGATTGTGTTTAGTTCAAGTTTAAATGAACAAAACAATGCTAACACCATTTTTTTTTTTTTTCAAAATAAAACTGTTGTAAATGCATTTTACTTTGTTGATTTTAAATATTTTGTTCTGGAGTTTTACATAACTGAAGGTCTTGATGGTTTTATTCATTGAAAGCCATTGTGCATAATTCAAATATCGGAGCTGTATCGAATCAAATAGAATAGTTTACCGTATATTGTTGGTTCCTGTATCGGCATTTATCGTATGATTCTAAAAACATATTGTTAGAACCCTAGTATTTAAGGTAGAATATTATTGGGAAGATTACCCAGTTCCTCTCAGTGAGGCCCTGAGTTTACCTGCTCTGTCCCCGCTCCTGCGCTCACTCCAGGCCTGGGTCTACAGGGTGCAAAAGGCTGCATTGTACCTTCATTTAAATGTGTTTGCACCCTCATCTGAGAGCTGTACAATGATGACACTTAATGGAAGCGTGTCTTTGTCTCTGTCAGTTTGGTCTGGATCACTCTGGTCCTCCCTCGGCTGCTCTCACTCTGTGCTGAGGACTGAGGGTCTAGAAAACACAAAAGGCAGGAAACTATTTTGTTAGGACGCCAGAACTGACTGTGGTATTTATTAAAACAAATTTGACGTTTGTGAGAACGAGGTGTAGGCTCAGCAGTTCGGCCCCACAGACGGAGACAATGCATGCTTTGTATCATTTGCTCTTTTTCACGGTTTTCTATTGAATATGTGTAATTTTTTTTTTTTTTGTTTAACTCTATTTTGCCAATTTAAAACACAAAACACAGAATAGGGGCAAAAATGACGAACTAAAGACGGTTTTACTCCTTATATCAGTCAAATCTGCTCCTAGCCGTCAGTGATGGAAATTAACGAAGTACAAAAGTCAAAGTACTGTACTTAAAGCAGAACTCAGTAACTTCAGCGACAGAGCTCCCCCTTCAGGTCTCTTGTGAAAATACACTGCCAGTAAAAAGACACAAAAGCTTTTTTTCTTCTTTCCCTTTCCTTTTTGTTGAAATAAGGCAGTACTGCATCACAGCTGGTTTACCGCGCTGAGACAGCAGGGGGCAATGGCGAGGGCCTCAAAAGCCCCGAAAATACATTTGCACCCACCACACGGACTCACAAAGATGTTTAATGAGGTCAATATTGTGACTTTGTTCTACTTTAACCAAATTTTTATGTATCAGTATTTTACTTGAGTCGTTTTTACAGTGGATACTTTTTACTTTTACTTTGCTACTTTTGAAACCAAGTATCTGTACTTTTTACTCCACAACATTTGTTTAACTGGATTGAAAAGTAGAAAGTATTTTTCATTTTGTCTGAGGGTTATTCTGAGCATGCTGATGGTGACGTTCTGTCTGTTCAAACTCAACAACAAGCAAATGAAAATATACACATAGAATTCTCTACAAAAATTAAGAAATTAATTCGAATTGACCTTGATTATTTACCAAAATGACATCATTCAATACGTAAAACTGGGTTTAGAATCTGCATGAAACATTTTTACTTTTTACTCTTAAAGTACAATTTTAAAGGTCCCATATTCTGCTGTTTTGCCCTTTACACAGTCTATTCTAAGGGCTTTGTTGATAAATGTTTGCGTTGTGTAATATCCATAACATAACAGTTTCCAAAAAACACCCATTTCTTGGACTGGCCCCCCTCCTTGTAAAAGCAAACGGCTCACTCTGAGATCTGACCCCCCCGAACAGAGAGCAGTCTGCCTCCCCCGCCCAACCCGCGTGCCTCCCCCGCCCAACCCGCGTCGAAGCTTAAAGTGGAGATAGTGCGCATGCGCCGTGTGCTCCGGTAAACAGCGATACACAAACACGGGAATAAACCTTTTATCCGTCCTGACGGTGCGTCGTGTTGAGTCCTACGTCCTGGATCTGACCTGGAGTTTGACGTGCTCCAGTACCTCAACGACGGACGTTGCCGTTTGGTAAATAACAAGCTAACTCTTCTATCTGTCATATCCATCGTGTAATTACTGTGTAGCATTAGCATTAGCTGTTTTTATTCTTGCGGCTGCGCGCTTCCTGGAGGCGTGGCTTAAACACCGCGTCATCCTAGTGAAGCCGCGTTATCCTTGTGAGGAGCCCCTGTCTGCTGCTCAGCCGAGGGGGACGGAAAAGACAGTTCTCTAGCGAAAACATGAGGGAATCAATCAAAAAACCACTTTGGGCACAACATACGAGGCCCAAATAGCACTGTAGGAAGGTTAAAACCTCTGAAAAGTCGATTTAGCATGTTATGGGACCTTTAAGCAGATACTTCAACACGTGTACTTAAGTAGATTTTTTTAATGTGATACTTTCGTTTTTACTTGAGAAATTCTTGGCACACGTATCTGTACTTTTACTTGAGTAACAATCTCAAACATGCACACGGTGGTGAGTTTAGTTTAGAATTAGAAGTTACTGAAGAGACAAAGTTCATGGTCCCTGTTTGACTTTAAAGGAACAATACGCACTTGCACAAACGAGCTACTATTAATACTACATAAACTGCCTGGTCAAGCTGTTGTTACGCTGTAGAAAGAAAAATAATAATAATTGTGGGCCAGAACACATTCAAAACCCATGACAAAGGGACGTTAATGAAACAATCTTCTGAACACATTTGCCCCAAATGTCGTCCCCGTGCGAGTGTTGTGTTGATTAAATCTGTGATCAGGCGTCTAAGGACCATGAAATTAAACATGATGAGTATGGCACGTTTTAAAGTCCTTACAACAGCGGCGCCTCGTAGTGTGTCAGTTACAGCAGACAGTGGTAAATTAGGTGTGGAGAATGCAACGGGATCGGGCTGCGGAGTTAATGAGAAATCAGCCCTGATATTGATAGTTGTTTAAGATGATACAAACGACCCGGCGCTGGGGGAGACACAGGCCTGTACACTGGAGGTCCAACGGGGGTTTGTGATGTCACTCACACTCATTTGACTAAACATTTCGCCTGTTTGTTCCCAGCTTGACAGTTTTAGTTGTACTTCCTGATTGGACATAGGCATTGTCCTTGGGCAAGACACTCACCTGCCTCACCTCCAGTGTCTGCGTACAATGTTGGGTGAATGTGTGTGAATGGGTGAGTGGCTCCTTGATGCTTGAAGTGCTTTGAGTGCTTTGAGAGGTAGAAAAGCGCTATATAAATGCGACCATTAACCATTTACGTACTACTTTTACACTTAAAGGTCCCATATTCTGCTGTTTTGCCCTTTACACAGTCTATTCTAAGGGCTTTGTTGATCAATTTTTGCGTTGTGTAATATCCATAACATAACAGTTTCCAAAAAACACCCATTTCTTGGACTGGCCCCCCTCCTTGCAAAAGCAAACGGCTCACTCTGAGATCTGACCCCCCCGAACAGAGAGCAGGCTGCCTCCCCCGCCCAACCCGCACGCCTCCCCCGCCCAACCCGCGATGAAGCCTGGAGCGGAGATAGTGCGCATGCACCGTGTGCTCCGGTAAACAGTGATACACAAACACTGAATAAACCTTTTATCCGTCCTGATGGTGCGTCGTGCTGAGTCCTACGTCCTTTGACGTGCTCCAGTACCTCGACGACGCACGTTGCCGTTTGGTAAATAACAAGCTAACTCTTCTATCTCTCGTATCCATCGTGTAATTACTGTGTAGCATTAGCATTAGCTGTTTTTATTCTTGCGGCTGCGCGCTTCCTGGAGGCGTGGCTTAAACACCACGTCATCCTAGTGAAGCCACGTCATCTTAGTGAGGAGCCCCCGTCTGCTGCTCAGCCGAGGGGGACGGAAAAGACAGTTCTCTAGTGAAAACATGAGGGAATCAATCAAAAAACCACTTTGGGCACAACATACGAGGCCCAAATAGCACTGGAGGAAGGTTAAAACCTCTGAAAAGTCGATTTTGCATGTTATGGGACCTTTAAACTAGAGCTGAAGCACCGATAAAAACACATTCACTGCATGGTTTACCCGTCTTTATTTTCCTCCTTCTCTTTTCTCCTTGTGCGGCTCGACTCTGTCCCATGAATGATCCAAATGACACTGTTTCCTCTGATAAAATCCATGTCCAACGTCTTTACCTCTGTCTCCACTTTTAACGTCCATTTGAGTAAATCCACTTCTAGCGCACAACTTTGGACTGTTTTGGTCTGGTGTCACATGACTCTGTTTAACCAATGAGAAGTCAGGAAACAAGACAGTCTAAATAAAGTATTCATTAATAGACCCTTTAAACATTCTACCTTCAGAACGGAGGCTAAAGTGAAGTGCAACATAATGCGATTTCACTGGAGAAACTGGGATTAAACTCAGAATCTCACAAAATATGATGATTTTGGAAAATGAAAAGCTTCAGACACATGTGAGTGACATCAGAGCTTCTGCACAACACATTTATTGTTTTATTTTACATTATGTTTAAGGAAATTATGATCAACCCTGGGCATTTTTGATGAAAGAACAATCCTGCTTTATGGGTTTTACTGTAAAAATACTCACAGAAATGTTGAGCCCACAATCATTTTTCATTTTATCTAGAGAATTATTAAATACTGCTCCGTAAATTTGATTTTTTTCAAGCTAAAATAGAATTTTAAGGCTAGATTTTTTTTTTATTTTGTACATTGTTTGTTCAAGAAAAGCAAACTAACTGACCTTTCTACCATGAAAATTCAAATGTGTTGCTTTTTCCCAACACAAACACTTAAAATCAGTAGAATTTAGATCTAATGTGAACGAATCATTGAAAATTTTACTGTCAATTTACAGTCAACTTAATTTTGCCTCCAGTTGCTTCCATTCTGGAATTTTGATGACATCACATTTTAAAGGGTCTATTCACCATTCAGGAAGTCGCCATCTTGTTTCCGTTATAGTTTACCCGGGGCAGACGAGCTCAACAGAAAATAAGTTCTACATGGACTAAAAAGCTGTTTTCAGGCCCCAGGAAATCTGTGCAGTGTGACTTGTTGTTGCTCTTTTACGTTAAACATTTTACACAAATCAATCTACTTTATTTGATGTTTTAGCGGTGACACTTTTCCCTTGTTTGCTATGTGCATGAATGGGATTTTTGTCAAACCGGAAGTGTGTTTACTACAGGTGTGGATCTGTGGCAAAAAGAGACAAAAGTGGGCGGTACGGAATAAGGTGAATAGAGCGCTATCGTTATTAAAGATTATAACATCATTATACATTAAAACACACTTTTGTAGATTCTTGATTGTACTTTGAAGTGTATTTAGCTGTTGGTCAGAGGGGTGTAGTGTGCACTCTCTCGTGACTGCAGTTAAGTGTGGAGCTCAGACACACAGGGATCAGGCAGATTCCAGAGGGTCCACACAACTGGGAAAGTCGTGTAGTGTGTCCCCGGCTTTAGCTAAAGTCAAAGCCTTGTTTAGAATCATTGTGGTGTATAGTAAAACTTTTGGGTTAGATGATAATTGGAGTGTACAACTGGCATCTGAGCTAAAGGCTAACTAACTTTAAAGGGCCTGTACCTGATGTTTTAATTACTCTAGGTAAGATAAATTCTCTGATTCTTTGATTGTTTGACAGAAGCAACTGCATGGAAATACACTGGGTTTGTAATGTTTAATCTGTGCATATTATGAATGCACTTTGTTTGGAAAGAACTAGGACAGAAGCGTTTGCCAGGGTCACCTCTTTTCAGCCAATCAGGCACATTGTACACTATGAATCATGGGAAAATAACTGCTGACACTATCCCAGACTGTGATTCTCTCATGGTGCAGTTTAAAAAGTGCTAAAAGCTAATTATAAGGAGAGTTGCAATAGACTATTCCAGACGTTTGTGAGTCATGGAGCAATATTGAGTGAGAGGAAGGACTATGTGGGCGGGGCTAACGGCTCAAACAAAAATGTGTTCCTGTCTCATGGTTCAAAATCAGGTACAGGCCCTTTAAGTGTAGATTTCTGAACTGGTGTGCTTCTGATAAGAATATAGCGACTACAAAACATCCTTTTTTACATGTTACCTGTGAGGAAACCAGACAAATGACACAAATATCATGAAACAAACATTTTCATTTGTAGCAAGAGAGCCTGCAATGTCGCATCTATGAATGTTTGTACCTGTCATATTTGTGCTCATGTTCAACCAGGAAGTAACATTACAAACTTTACAAAAACTGTCAAACTGGGGACAAACAGGCAACATGTTTAGTAAAGTCTTAAATCTAATCATGTTCAATACGATTTAGTGAAATGTGTTATCTAACCTGTCATAGTTACTTTTACTTATTATTAAAACGCTGGCGTTAAAGGAACATTCCAATTACTGATTCCTTTCCTGTATCACATCAAAGCAATGAGGCTTTTGAGAGTTTGAAGCATCACTTTTCCCTTTGTGGTGACATTTGTTGCGGTATTGCTGTATCAGAAACAACAGTGGAACCCCCGAGGAGAACTGTTCCCAATCTCCTGTCTGTCGCCCTCGGCCTCCCTCTCTCCTCTGTTTGATGTTCAAAGCCGAAGACTTGAAAGCTTCCACCACATTCTACAAAAACACAGAAATTAGCTTGAGGAAAAAACACCCGCCTCAGTCTCAACCAGAGCTGGCATCTCTACTGTCACCATTAAAGACAATTTGAGTAATATTGACTTCAGAAATGCATCTATAAGTTCATAATGATTATATTTATTTATCTTTTTGATTTAGGTGATCAAAGCAATTTTGTCAAACGCCAGCGGTGATTTGACGATTGGACACATCACCCATCTTACCAGTGTCAGACTGTGGTGTGCTGGTGGTCAGAAGCTGAATGCATAGCGTGGTCACCGCACTTTTGTTTCTGCTGTGGCTACAGAAGATTCTCACCGCCTCAGAGAAAGCTGTGTGGCCTTTAAAAAAAGATGATCTGGCCCAAAGACGATTTGTAACTTGTGATTACGTTATTATTATCCAGGGAAACTAGTGACTAAAAAGTTTCTTTGACAACTTGGAAACTTGCCCATAATATGAGGAAACACCATAAAAGTCTATTGTCTGCTATGTTCCCCTTTCAGTTAAACGAGAGAGACCTTCTGAATCTTCAATAACTTCAACAGATGCAACAACAACACCGTAAAGATACAGAAAACAATGCCAGTCATCTTTGGAATAATCCCTATTCACCTTATTCCGGAAGTTGCCGTACGCACCGCCGTCTTGTTTCCGTTGTATTAGTTTACATGGAGCAGACGAGCTCAACAGAAAATAAGTTCTACATGGACTAAAAAGCCGTTTTCAGACTGACCAGGAAACCGGTGCGTTATTGACTTGTTGTTGCTCGTGTTCATTAAACATTTTACACAAATCAACCTACTTTATGTAACATTTTAGCGGTGAGACTTTTCCCTCGTTCGTCATTAGCTTTAACGGAGTTCTCGTCAAGCGGAAGTGCGTTTACAACAAAACTGCAAAAAACTGCAAAAGTGGGCGGGGCAGAATAAGGTGAATAGGCCAGTGCTTCTCAAACTTTTTCTGATGTGCCCCCTTAAGAGATAAAAAATGTATCCACTTCCCCCCACAGCCTCGACAAATTATGAAATAGCCTATGATAAAAAATAAAGTCACATAAATTGCTACTATATAAATGCCTTTAAGATTAAATAAATTATGTTTATTTTTAATACCAGTGTCTTTGTCATTAAATCAGGCTTTCACAGACAATGGCTGTCTTTCTTTGGTGAAGAACTGGCACCACAGTGCTGTGGGGCGGCGCAGAATCACCGCTTCATTGTGGTGACTTTATTTTCGGTCACTGCATGGATCACTTTTATCACTTTAATTTTGGTGTAATTTTCACATTCAACGCTAAAAGTGCATGGGATCAATGTGGAAAGGAAGCAGATGCATAAGCTACACATTCTTCTTCTTCTATTGCCAGATGTGCGGTCAGTTATTGTTTCAGTTTTTATAATTTTTTATTTAAGAATAAAACCATCACACTTCAATTTCTTTGACCAGGTGCGTTTCATAAAATAAAAAAAATTAAAAAATCGTAAATGGAAAAAAAATCCAGCACACCGCCTTACTTGCAAAAATTGTGATTTTATTCAGATGTTAGCATAAACGATGTGGCCATCTTAAACAGGGTGTGGCAAGCACCCGAGGGTGAGTCGTTAAATAAACAGTGCACCGAATTATGAACAAACTCTCAGATTAAAATAATACATGAAGAAATGAGTAAGTGTTACATTAAAACAGATGTATTTGACAAAATGAAACTATTCCTCTGTGCATGGCAGGACACCATTAGACCCATGTGGACACATTTGTCCTGCCGCCTGTCAGTGTCCGTGCACCTGGACAGGACAATGGCATTCACCAGATCATCTTCAGCCTCCATTTGTACATTCATGTTCAGTCTGAGCTGTATTATAAATAGGATATGCTCCTCTATTATTTTGTGACACAGTGCTGAAATGACATTCTGGCTGCTGCCTCTGTCCTGATTGTGACTTCTGAAAACTAAAAGCGATCCTCTTATCAATGCAGATATCTTCCATGTGCAGAGGGAATGTGGAATGGCTGAGGTGCTCTCTGTGGAGGAGCAGACCCACTTTAAAAGGTCAAGTGACACATTATAAAAGTGTAGTATGTTTAATGTGCAGGTGCCAGAATAAACCGGGCTGAGGCTGGAATTAAGTTAAGTAACAAATCTATTTACATCACATGATCTCTCTGGGTGGAGTCTGCATGTCCTCCCCGTGTTACCGTGGGTTCTCTCCGGGTTCTCCAGCTTCCTCCCACCGTCCAAACACATGACTGTGTAGGTTAATTGGCAACTCTAAATTGTCCCTAGTGAATGAATGTGAGAGTGAATGGTTGTCTGTCAATGTCTCTGTCTCTGTGTTTGCTGCGATGAGTTGGCCACTGTCCAGGGTGTACCCCGCCTAAGGCCCAAAGTCACTGGGATAGGCTTCAGTCACCCGCGACCCCTAACGGGAATAAGTGGTAGAAAATGAATGAATGAATAATACAGTTTAAGTTACACTGTGGTCAAAGCATGGACAGGAACTCACATCATAAAATGTCAAGTGCTACTTCCTCCCAGATGTGGACTGCTGGAGGTACTTTTGGTTGTATAAAGTGCATACAAATAGAATATCAAATGACAAGGGTGCAAAATGAACATGTTAAGTTGACTTTATTTTAGGTTTTGCCAGTCCTGAACAAAACGCTTACATAACGCCCTGTTTTGTTATGTACCACGCGCTGCAAAGCCATGTTGTGCCTCAAACTGATTGGAGGGAAAGAGGAAGCGCGTCACTGCATGACACTATGAGCCTTGGCCTCGCCACAGCCACGCCTACACTCCTCCTACAACTCATCCCGTTACAAAAGTGCTATTAAAAGTAAAATAAAAAAGATGATTTAATGCACATGCACAGCATAAATTCACACACATCTGGTTTAATTACACCCTTGATGACATTCATAAACCATAACTTTCAATTGAGAGATTTAATATTCTGACAAAGACTATTAACGCGTGGTTGACTTGCTGGCTCATACTAGACGGAATTATGATACAATTACGTCTGGTACAGTTCAATGGGTGTGACAGGTTTAAAGTCCCAGAGTCAGGATGCCTGGTATTAAACACATGTGGTGTCCACTGCACTACAGATTATAAAAAGTCCTGCTCACTCTATCAGTTCAACATGCTCATCTGCCTGGAGGAACTCTCTCTACACCAGATGAACTGTTCCTCATCTGCCTGGAGGAACTCTCACTACACCAGATGAACTGTTCCTCATCTGCCTGGAGGAACTCTCACTACACCAGATGAACTGTTCCTCATCTGCCTGGAGGAACTCTCACTACACCAGATGAACTGTTCCTCATCTGCCTGGAGGAACTCTCTCTACACCAGATGAACTGTTCCTTGTCTGCCTGGAGGAACTCTCTCTACACCAGATGAACTGTTCCTTGTCTGCCTGGATGAACTCTCTCTACACCAGATGAACTGTTCCTCATCTGCCTGGAGGAACTCTCTCTACACCAGATGAACTGTTCCTCATCTGCCTGGAGGAACTGTCTCTACACTAGATGAACTGTTCCTCGTCTGCCTGGAGGAACTCTCTCTACACTAGATGAACTGTTTCTCATCTGCCTGGAGGAACTCTCACTACACTAGATGAACTGTTCCTTGTCTGCCTGGATGAACTCTCTCTACACTAGATGAACTGTTCCTCGTCTGCCTGGAGGAACTCTCTCCACACTAGATGAACTGTTCCTCATCTGCCTGGAGGAACTGTCTCTACACTAGATGAACTGTTCCTTGTCTGCCTGGATGAACTCTCTCTACACTAGATGAACTGTTCCTCATCTGCCTGGAGTAACTGTCTCTACACTAGAGGAACTGGTCCTCATCTGCCTGGAGGAACTCTTTCTACACTAGATGAACTGTTCCTCGTCTGCCTGGATGAACTCTCACTACACTAGATGAACTGTTCCTCGTCAGCCTGCATGAACTCTCTCTACACTAGATGATCCACCTTCCTTCCTCTTGAGTGATTCTGGTCCAAATGGATGTATCAGTCCTGGTCCATCTGCAGCCTGTCCGTCCGTGGGAGTAGGATCTCTCCTTCACTGTGCTTCTCCCCGAGGTTTAGACTTTTTTCCCACAGTTTTTTTTTTGTATTTTTTTCTTGCAGAGAAGGAGAGGAAGAACAGGGGGTGTGCTGGGACAGTTATCCATTTGCTAAATTCTCTTGAACATTGTTTATTTAATCTGCTTTCTACCTGTGGCCCATCCAGGCAACTGTTGTTGTGATTTTGCGTGCTACAAAGATTAATTGATTTGAATTAAAGTTATTTGTTTTGAAATGATAAAGGCAGCCTGTTTCTTTACAAAAGGGACAGTTTAGCTGCTGCAAGAATAGTCTATTCTGTAATTCAATCCAATGTGCCTGGTCCGGTGCACCTCAGACCACTTGATGCCCCTCACACTGCACGTTATGTGCGTAATGGGAGCGGCGGCACTGGGTCGTACTACATTAACATAAGGAAAATACATCCATCCATCTTTTTCTGCTTATTCGGGGCCGGGTTACGGAAGATGTTTTTTTATTATTCTCCACAAATGCAAAAAATCTGTATCCACGATAAATACTAAGCCCTAAAGGTATTGTTCCAGCTTTCACATATTGAACGATAAGTCAATATAGTATTTATTGTGACAGGCCTATGTGTGCAGTGAACAATTTACAGCCAAAAGTGGGCGGGTTGGAATAAGGTAAATGGAAACAGCAAGGAAACTACTTGCACAGAAGTTAACGGTAAAGTTTTCCATTTATTATAATGACTAGGCAAAAAAAAGTCACATATAATAAAAAAGGCTTCACTGAAACATGTTAAAAAGTCAATATGCTACAAGTATTCATTTTCGTTCAGCAGCCCACACATCTGATTTCCACTGGGACTTATATAAAGCTGCCCTGACAGAAAACTCTCCCCTGACAGCACCTCCCCACCAAAACATGTTCCATTTCTATCCAAGACCATTTCGTAGTGCCTGTCCAGAGCTGAGCGGCGAAGAGTGAAGCCCCGGGCATGGACTCTGGGTTGAGGGAGTCCCAGTGCAGCAGGACCGGCCCCAGGCTCCTCCAGAGAAATCCTACTGGCTTTGAGGCACCGAGGCTTAAAAAGGTTTTCCAAAATGACTGTAAGTGTTGCATCGACAAGGGGTAAACGAAAACAAGGTTACTGTGTTCTGATCCTATTGGCCGAAGTTGGAGGAGATAGTTTATTGTAATACGAGCTGGAACAGGTGAAGAGATGGGCTGCCTGTGCTCTTTAGTAGTGACTCCCGAAGCATGAAACATAAATTCAGAGAACTACAATAATCTCAACACCTAACCACGCAATTTTCTTGACTTCACAAACTTTTGAGAATCCATCTTGTCAAGCTCCTGCTGATCCATGGTAGGGGACTGGATCAATCAAATCATAGAGTAGCATTGCGGATTGGGCGGAAGCTAAAACCACCGAATCAAAACAAACATGGCGCACAGACGTACTTAACACACACACATATTCTGCTAAAGTGACTTTTGAGCTTTAAACCATGTTCTAACAATGTTCCGTCATCAACAACACACCTGAAGTAGCATTCAGTTGCATTCACGCTGTTTTGAGGAATGTTTATGAGAAAATCCTCCCCCTCCGAGCGTCAAACACATATCCTGCTGAACTTCTGCGATTTTTGGATGTATTTTCAGACTTCATACGTCACTTATCAGACAATCCTCCGCTCTTTTAGGTCCTTAAATCATCGGCAGACTCGTTCTGAGTATTTCTTTCCGTCTAAACACGATAACTGCTTCAGCAAATCTGCACAATGACATCTGTTCAGCGCTAACTTCACACAATTGAATATACAGCGCTGGTGCCATCTGCTGGCTGGATGCAGTCAGTAAGTGTCATTTCATAGTGACTCATAACACAGGTCATAGAATGAATGAGGAACTTTGTTTGGTTTTAAAATATGAGATGGCAAGAGATGGCACATTTAAGGCACTAGAGCATGTTTAAAGGCAACAGCAATATGAAAAATGCAGACTATTTTTCCTTTTAGGCCTATTTTTGGAGAAGTACAGACTATATTAATTTTAAACCGTGCACAATGAGGCGCTTTGTGCATTTGTTGAGGGAAAGATGACAATGTTTTTTACTCCACTGGATTTAATACAATTTTGATTTATCTACTACTTCCACTGTTGTGGCTCATTGACCCATCAGTGTGAAGTTTATTCATGAGTAGAACTCATTTCAGAGTACTACACACATCAATCTTAGATCAGGAGTGTCTAAACTATGGCGTGGGGGCCAAATGCAGCCTTCAGATCAATTTTTATTGAGGCTTTATAGTGAATTGGCCCCAACTTCCCCTAAGGAGTACTTTTGTAACTTTTTATAATAATGCGAGGTCAGTTATTGCATTACTGTTAGGACTGATGTAGTTTTATTGCAAAGTTAAAAATTCTCTACAATTATATCCTTAGAAACCGACAATTTAATCTGGGACAGACCTGATATAATGGTTTTAAGTAGGGCTGCAATGATTAATGGACTAATCATAACTAGACTACAAATAACAGTTGTATTTTGATGATTTGTGACTTCAGGCTCTAAAACACATACAATAAATACATTTTATAATAAAGACAGTGGCAATATTAAATGTAAATAAAATGTCAAAAAATAATAAACAATTTCTGATTTTCATCTACACACAGAAGCCTTCAGTCACCATATTTCAACCTTTATTTGGTTGATAAAGTATTTAAAAAGGCTCAGTGTACATAACGCATAGTTGTTTGATCGGTCGACTATCCACAAAATTATTGCTGACCAAATGAGCACTGGTTGCAGCCCTACTTTTAAATGAAAAATATTGTGCACTTTTGATATTGTTATTATCCTTTAAACATGGTCTTGAGAGCCTTAAAGTGTGTATGACAGGCTTTGATGATTTTCAAATTTTGACTTAATTGATTAATTCTACTTTTACACATTCAAGTAGTTTGTGGAGAAAAGTTGAAAAATCTGTTGAAAATTACAGGAAGTAAAAACAAACTGACTCCATTCAAAGGTTATACATAATTTACTCAGAATAAACTTCTTTTTTGACCCTTTAAACATTAAATCAACAAAACAAAGGTGTTCACTTATATTTTGATTTGTCTAATTAAAAATATCTGTGACATTGGATGAGTTTCAGCGCACTGTACAAAGTCATTTTCTGGTGTGACATCATCATTTACAACCAGGAAATGACATTACAAACCTAAAAACTTGAAGATAAATCGAGATGAAATGGATACATTTTCTAGCAAAATGTTTTACACAAAGTAGTACATATTGTAGTCCGAACTACATAGAGTGGTCCAACTTGTCAAAGGCAAAGTTTTGCATGTTCATGTTTTAGAACTTTAAAAAAAAAAAAAAAATTATGAAAACAAAATGAACATCTGGATCTGGTTCTGTTTGCCCTGGTGTTTACTTAGCTTAGGCGACATCTACTGACTGCATAGCACTTACACAAGCTAAAAATGTGTTTGTGAAAAAATGAAAGTTCGCCTAGCAGTTTGTAGTGATCGTGTTTAGATGGCAGAAATTCTCAGAATGATTCTAGTGATGTTTTAAGACAGGCCTATTCAACTTTATTTTATCGAGGGCCAGATTTTTCAGATGGTTTTGTCCTCGGGGCCAGAAATGTGTCCAGCGCTGTAACAAGAAAGGCTTTAACAACATCTGCAGAACTGAACCAGGACTAAACCAGGGCTAAACCAAGACTGAATCAGGACTAAACCAGATCTAAACCAGGACTAAACAAGGACTAAACCAGGGATAAACCAGGGCTAAACCAGGTCTAAATCAATAACAAGAGATAAAATACTTTCTTTCTTATATTTTTGGAAAATGGGCCTGATTTGGCCCCCGGGCCCTGAGTTGAATTGCCCTGTTTTAAGGACTTAAACAGCCGAAGATTCTCAGATAAGTAATGTTTCTTATCGCAAAAATGTCATTGTTTGAGTGAGTTCAGCAGGAAGTGTTTTTGATGATCAAAGGGAGAGGATATTCTAACTAGGATTCATCAAGCTGGCGTGAATGCAGCTAAACGCAACACCAGGTATGTCTTTGATGACGAGATATTGTCAGAACACAGTTAAAAGCTCAAAAAAGTCACTATAGCAGAAAATGTTCCGTCTGCGCCTAAATAAAGGTGTGGTGGCACATTCAAACTTCTTGCTAAATGCATCTTTTTGAATGGTTGTCTGTAACGACCACCATCTGCGGCCTGTAGCAACGTTTGGCCTCAATGAAAAACGTTTGGACACTCCTGTTCTTGTAAAACCAATAACATCTCCATGGAGACAAGCCCATAGCAAACATAATGCACCTTCAAAAGGCCACAGTTGAACAAGTCGCCCTGATTTGTAGCTCTCAGGGATCAAGTGAGAACTGCAGTCTCTCTGTGGTTCATCTGCCTCCGCCATCTGCAAAGTGCAAAGGTCCAGGAGAAAAGCTTTAGATGTAGAGCCGGAGTGAAGGCGCTGGAGAGGTGTGCAATCAAACAGCACCTCCGGAGACCTGAAATATCGCTGTAAAAATCCAATTATTTTACACTGTGGAAATGGTCAGAATTCTATCAAATGCAATGCCAGGTCTCATATAGCTGTGGAAGAGCAGGGTATGATTAAGATATCGAAAATCCCATTTGGCGCCTAAAATGTATTAAATTAATGTTATAATTACTGTCATGTAGATTGTCAAATAGAAACGCTTTAGTCAGGAAAGCAAACGAAATGTATGTGACACTTTTACAATGTGTTCCCAAATGTTAGAGGACACACATTCTGCTACAACGGCTTTTTCAAACCATGTTCTAACAATGTTCCATCATCAAAAACACACCTGAAGTAGCATTCAGTTGCATTCACGCTGTTTTGAGGAATGTTTATTAGAAAGTCCTCCCCCCTCCGAGCGTCAAACACACATCCTGCTGAACTTTCGTGATTTTCTGACGTATTTTCAGACTTCATACGTCACTGATCTGAGAATCGTCTGCTGTTTTAAGTCCTTAAATCATCGCTAAACTCGTCCTGAGCATTTCTGCCATCAAAACACGTTCAGTGATGCAGCAAATCCGTACCATAACATCGTTTCAGCTCTAACTTCACTAGATTGTATGTAGCGCTGGCACCATCTGCTGGCTGGATGCACTTAATAAGTGTCATTTCATAATGACTGATAACACAGGTCATAGAATGAATAAGAAACTTTTTGTTTTTTGTTTTAAACATGAGATGGCAAATTTAAGGAACTCAAGAGCATGTTTAAAGGCTAATAACAATGTAAAAAATGCAGAATATTTTTACTTTAAGTTAGAGAGACAATATTTCACAATGAAAGAAGGACTACCTGTATGTACCCGAGGAGTATTGAGAGGTGATTTGATTAATTAAAATGAACCAAATTAGACAAAATCTGTTACGCCACTGAAACTGAATCCAGAAAATAATATAAAAAGGCTACAGTTTTGTTCATTGACATAGAGACAATACTGAATGAATAAGTCAAGCATTTGTTTCAGATTCAGAAGAGGTTTGACTTGTCATGTTGTCACGGTTCTTTGTCAAATTAGTTCTAAATTCTTGTGTTCAAGGGTTCAGCTAAAGTCAGTTTCAGTCGACAGTTAGACGTAAGCAGACAGAAGACAGCACTGATCAAAAGGGCCAGCGCCATCGGATCTCCACAGCCCAGTGGGTCTGGACCTTTTTCATTGAAGCCCCCCCTGTGTGGACCGGAGCCTTGTCGAGGCCACAGTTTTTGACAAGAGGGCCCGACATTACACGTTACATGATAAAAAAAAAGATACCTAACTAGCTTTTGTTTCAAACAACTAAACGGCAACTGTGACGTGTATGTTCCCAAACCCACTGTCCAATCATTTGTATGGGATTTTACCAATGCCAGACACTAGTGAAAAACCTTTAATTCAAACATATCAATATGAAACTCCTCCTGTAGTTTTCATTTAGAAATAAATACACATATCTGGGACGATTAAATCTGAAAAATGGACAGAACCAGGTTTAAATTCCTTGGTTCATTTTATACAGTCATTATAATATATATATATAGAGAGAGGGGATTGAAAAATTTAAAAAATGAAAGAGGGGATTGAAAAATTGAAATAACTGAAAAATTGTCCTAAAAATTTAAATTCAATTTTTTTTTCTTTTACTTTAAACTTCAATAAATCAGTTTTAGAATTAGATATCAAAAAATCCTTCTGTACATTTCATCAAAATCTTGTTGAGTCCAGATTGTACAGTTTGGTGTAGGATCTACTTTAAGGCTGATCTTTATGTCTCGAGGGAGAAAAATGCATTTTAAGAAAACGGCCTTTGAAGTTACAACGTCCCATCTAGAAGTGCATTCAATGAAATAATAAAACATCTTTAGGAGCAGATTGGACACGTTTGTTGTTTCCACATGAAAGCCGACATGTGGAGAGAGCAAACTGACCACAAAACTAAACAAAACAAAAAAATTGGTTTGTCTCCCTTTAATTTGCAGTAATTATACCTTGATGACTTGCCTCTTTTTCCAGACCCCCTGAAATCTCCTGACCCCCAGTTGATGTAAGATTGTAAGATGTAAGATTGTAAGATATAAGATTTAGGCTAGCTTTATGTTGTTTAGAGCTCAAATAAGGCTTGAGAGACATACCCAGGATGCATGTCGTCGGGCCCCACACGACAAGCCATCCTGCCCGACCCGCCCGGCACCAGCTGCACCGAGGGGGACATGACAACCCTGCAGCCGTCTATTCAGAGGACCCCTGCACCCTCGGCCGGACCAAACTGAAACGTAGAGCTATGAAGGATATGAAGGGTGGTGACAAATGGAGCAGGACACCCTTTCTCACGATGGCACTAAAAATACATATAGTTGCTGCTTTAGACATAAGTAATCTCTAGATTTTCAAAACATTGTGAAAAATAGTTACCTGGCTCTATTTACGAGACGAGCGACGCAACCTCTAGACAGCCCCAGCTAACAAGAAGGCGGAAGTGGGAGACGAAGAACGCAAGTGATGCTTTTTACGTTTTTATAGTAGAAATGTGGGCCATCTTCCAGCTAGATGGGCACACTGCTACATTTGTTCTAATGTTTTTGCTCTCTTTATTCCCAGACATTATTCCAACCGCCCAGACATTGCTCGGATTGCCCAGATTTGCCAGTGTGAGCCAAACTGCACAATTTGTCAATTTAATTTGTTCCACTAATCCTACGTCGGTACAATGTGTGGTGGTCTTCGGACGTAGACGGAGATGAATGAAACAAGTTGGAGATCCCCAAGAAAACAGATGAGCTGTAATAGAGAAAGTTCGCAAACATAATAATAGTGTTATCTATGTATTTTGTTCATGAGGGATCACCGTGTAAAGTTCAGGGTGACAAAGTCTCAAGAGGGTCACGGGGCGAACCACAGACGCCATTGTTGCAGAGCTCTCTTCGTGGAAACTGGTAATACATGTGCATCGAGAGCTCGCTACAGCAGCAACATCACCTACAGGCTGGACCCCGACTGTGCCTTGGAAACTACAGAGGCATAAATAACAAAGAAGAGATGGACTGATGTGTTCCTGAAATAGATTAACGAGTGTCGGGAGGTGTGCAAGGCCATTTTAGAAGGTGGCACCCTGTCAATAAGTCCTTTTACGTTCATAGCTGCGCTCATGATCTGATCTGTTGCAGACTTGCGGGGCCTTTGCAGAGTCAGTGGAGCTTTTCAGCGTGTTGGAGTGCTTATACTGCCTTTTTTCATAGCTCCCTGATCAACCACAATAGGTTTACAGAGGCACAACCTAAGCATGGATTGAAAAGGTTGGAACCTGTCCTGCTGTGAGGCACCTGAAGGGCTTGTTGATGCATTAATGGTGTGAGTGTGTCTTTCTTCTATTGTGTTTCCCACAGCCATTGGTCTTAAAGCTCTAAAGATCCTTAAAGTAAAACCCCATCTCTGTGCGTGAAGAGTTTCTGCGTGTTAATATTTAATTATTATATCTTAAATTATATTACAATGTAATTCCTATCAGTAACACTCTGATAAATTGATGTAAAATGCTATTAACTCAACTAGTTGCATCGGCTACTACTTAAAAACCTTAAATGCTGTGCTAATGCTGTGTTGGATTTGTTTCCAGTAGCATTTAATATTTAGAATGTTATCTATTATAGTATTTTCTTAATAATGTCCTTTTTGTTTTTTTTAATGGCTCCTTTTATCTTCCTTCAGGATTTATAAAGTGAAATCTAATTTAAGAATGCAAGCTTTTCACTGAATGTTCTTTTATCTTCAAGTAATTTGAAGTCTTTTTTAACCGTCTTAATCGGTTACATTAGTTTGGTCTTTAATTGCTTGAATAACATTTCAGGAGAGTGAGGCTTACAATTCAATATTTTCACCATTGCAGGGATTTACACGGTGTACAAGGCACTTGACAGTCACGTGACTTTTTCATGTGAACCCTGAATATTTCCTCTGTGATTGGAATTTTATGTTATGTCCTTGATTTTCAACCAGTGTGCCGGGAACAGTAGCGTGCCTTGAGGAATTGCCAAGTGTGACTTTAAAAATGTCCAATTTAGTGTCCAAATATTTAATTGAACAGTGGGCTCTTTGCACAAAATTCTGAGTATTTGTTAAACTGAGTAATTCCTGTCCAGTTCTATCTCGATGAGGTTTTTGAAGAATCACAATAATTCACAAAAATGAATAAATACATAAAGGTGGAGTACTCGACTTTATTTTTTTTGTATATGAGTAAAAAATAAAAAAGCTCCCCCCAAAGAATTTATTGTAAAAGCAGAATGTTATGACAAAAGTGTGATCGTTGCACACTGTCTGCATCTAAAGTATTTTATATGTCATCAATCAGGAAATAAGAGCTGAAAGCGGCGCTCTGATTGGCTGTTCTTGGGGCGGTAGCACAAGTTTAAATTTGCTGTCCTAAAGTCGGGCCTGGACCTGAAAATCAGTGCCAAAAACTTTGTGAGAGCGAGGAACTAGACCTAAACGAGCTTTAAATGTGATCAGTAAAATCTTACAATCAATTCTAAAGCGCACAGAGAGCCAGTGAAGGGCGGCTAAAACTGGAGCGATGTGCTCTGGTCTGTTAAACCCAGTGAGAAGCCTAGCTGCTGCGTTCTGAACCAGTTGGAGGCGCAATAGAGTTTTGATGTCAATACCGGAGAGGAGGGAGATGCCGTAGTCAAATCTGGAGAGAATTAGAGAGTTGACAACTTTATGAAGATCAGGGTGGTAAGGATACTTTTGATTTTGGAAAATTAGTGCGTAGGTGGAGGAAGCAGAATAGAGTAGTCTTTTAAAAATGGGTTTGGAAAGTGAAAATAACATTACCTGACTCTAATCTCATCAATTCTTGGACTTTAAACTGCAACTTTTGTTCACTGACTTCTTTCTGACTGGTACAAGCGACAATTTACCAAGACATGCTCCCGGGGCTGCTCTCAAAGTATCGTCTCCACTAATCTGCTCACAGCTGGAGGCCGCTAGATGGCACTGCCACGAACAAAGTGAATACCAAAGAAGAACTAACATAAGAAAAGTTGCAGAGAGCTGACCTCTTGTGGAGAAAAAGAGAATTACAAATAGCATAACAAATAAATGAACATTAAAACCAAATGAAACAAAGGAGAGTTGAGGGACAGAAGACTTTATATTTTACATTTTAACTACATTTTGGAGTGTCTTGAGTAAACCAAGAAAGCACCACTGCCAACTTTAAAGAACCAGACAGTACGGATAAAGAACCAGACAGTACGGATAATATTTCCAACATTATATACCACATTTTTTAACGAAAAGGTCTGATTTGGTATTGTTTTTGTCCGTTGTGTGCAGTAGTAGCTTTACAACCAAAAAAAGTGTGGCGCGACGCTAAAGAAGGTTAAAAAGCTCTGACTTATGTTACTTTGTACTTTCTTTCCAGAGCCAGATCAACAGTGCATTTTCCATTGTAGTATTTTCGTTGCAGGCTACGTGTTTCTTCCTGTGAGCACTTCATTTCGCCGCGTTCCCTCAGCACAGATCAGAACCTCGCTTTGGTAAAACACCCCGCAGCGCGCTCTGAAACCCTGTGTTTTCTGCTTTGTTTACTTCAAACCTCGCTGGACCCTGTGGGACACCTCCAGCTGGGACGGGAGCGTTATGGGGCCGTGGGACTGGGGACAATAGACCTCCGGCGGAATACATGTAGAGTTCCTTTGGTTTAATAATGATCGTACACAGCAAAGTGGATTTCTTATCAGGTAGAAGTAAAATACAGACAGCTTTGCACTCGAGAGATTGACAGGAACTGTAATTCTGGATAATGTTGCTACAGAGGGGAAAAAAAAAGCATTTTAAAACCCAATTTAGGTATTCAAATCTGTCTAACTCTTCCTGTGACGATAACCAAATTGGGTTATATTGGTGAACAAAATATAGACGATAAACAATAATATAAAAACTAATTTACGCCACTGACACAAACCTGATAAGGCCTTGTGCTTTCTTCGTTTGAGCAATACATGTTTTCATATCAGGAAAAAAGACTTATTAAAAACCTTTGCATAAATTGTATGTTAGGTGATGTTTTGGAAATGAAAGTTTGAAAGACATGAAAGGGTTAGCTGCAAAACACAATTCTAAATGCACAATCTTGTTAAAAAAATATAAAGAAGCAGTGGTGGATGAAGTACTTCATTTAGTTTCTAAAGTAAAATTACAGATACAGCAGCAAAAAAAATACATAAATAAAGGTATCACATTTTAAAATCTACTCAAGTAAAAGTTTCAAAGTACTCCTTTAAAAATGTTTTTTAAGAGTAAAAAGTTAAAGTAATTATTTTTGGAGAACTATTAAGCATCTATTACTATATAAAGTAATCTTGATTGGTTTATTCTGTTGAGTCTTGAAAAACAAGATGTGCTAAGAAAACATACTTTCACTTTTCAGTCAGGTTCAAAAATGTAGTAGAGTAGAAAGTACAGATACATACACCCTGGACAGGGCTGACACAGACACACGGACAAGGACAGACAACCGTTCACTCTCACATTCATTCACTAGGGACAATTTAGTGTTGCCAATTAACCTGAACACAGTTGTGTCTTTGGACAGTGGGAGGAGCCAGAGAACCCACAGTAACACGGGGAGGACATGCAGACTCCACCCAGAGAGATCGTGTGATGTTGGGGTGGTCCGGGATTTGAACCCAGGCAGAAGCTCTAGCCGCTCTGCCACTGTGCAGAAGTAAAAGTAGCTAGTGTAAAATGTACTTAAGTAAATTACAGATATGTAAAAAATGTACTTAAGTACAGTGCTTTTGTTCTTTGTTACTTTCCATCGCTGTAAATAAGTAGCAGAATGAACACTTAAGTACTTTGTTTGTATATAATGAGTCAACATGTTATTTGTGCAACCGTCTTCCGTTCAAATCTTATCGTAGCACAAAAAAATAACAAAAAGTCATTTATTAATGCAAAGATAATATTGACCCCCCCAAATGTATTGTTCCATCAGTTATTCATTGAACGATACGTCGATATAGTAATTATTGTGAAGGACCTATGTCTAACAAGTTCTGGGTTCTGAAAAAACTATGTTTGGCACATTGTTAATATCCACAAGCATTCATTTTCAGGTGCGACTTAGCAAAAAGTGCTGCTTTTAAAAGATAAAATTTGGGTAAAACACAAAATTAACGTATTTATGTTCTCATCATAGACATAAAAATAGTGGACAGACGGTTGTCGCTCCGCCCCATTCATGATAATGCGGCTCAGTCATGGAGAATTCAAAATGGCCGCGGGTTAGCCCCCACCACTCCCCCCTCGGTGGGGAGGCGGGGAGGCGACTTTGGGGCGGCCTTTTGCTGACGTACTGCCGTCGTTGCCTCTATGGTTACCGCCCACTCGTAGGTGTATGGCTGCGCCCTGACATTTCCGGCGCGTAAAGCCCGCCTTCCTCATTAGATATGCACGAACTTTAAAAAATCACAGCGGCTAAACCAGCCTGGTTCAAAAAGATTCACCCCCCTCAGCGTTGTCACAGAGCCGTAAGCTAACGTTTGAGACCAAAGCAGTATTTTGAGCCAGGCTCTAAAGTAGGTTTTGAAACGTCTAACTCCCCATTGACTTGCATTGAAAAATTCTACTTCCGCAGCAGCCCCTAGTGATCAGCAGCAGATTGCAAACATGGCAGCCTACAGTCGGCGGCTCAATTTGAGCGCGGTAGCCTCACCCACTGGTTCTCATGTACTCATTTAGAACTAAAAAAATGAACATCTGCATCTGGTTCTGTTTGCCCTGGCACTTACTGAGTAAGTAAGTAAGTAAGTATCTACTGACTGCATGGCACTCAACCTAGAAATGTGTTTCTGGAAATACAAGTGAGCTAATTAGTTTGTGGTGATTGAGTTTAGACGGCAGAAAAGCTCTGAACAAGTCTGGGAATGAGTTCCAACCATGATTCCGCAAACTAGTGTGAATGAAGCTAAATGCAAGTCCAGGTATATTTTTGATAACAGAATACTGTTCAGGGTTAAAAGCTCAAAAAAGTCACTATTCACCTTATTCTGCCCCACCCACTTTTTGCCAGATAAGCACTTTTGTTGTAAACGTGCTTCCGTTTGACGAGAACTCCGTTAAAGCTAATGACGAATGAGGGAAAAGTGTCGCCGCTAAAATGTTACATAAAGTAGATTGATTTGTGTAAAATGTTTAATGAACACGAGCAACAAGTCAACAACGCTCCAATTTCCTGGTCAGTCTGAAAACGGCTTTTTAGTCCATGTAGAACTTATTTTCTGTGAGCTCGTCTGCTCCATGTAAACTAATACAACAGAAACAAGATGGCAGCGTGTATGGCAACTTGCGGAATAAGGTGAATAGCATAATATTTTCTCTTTATTGTGTTATATCTTACATGATTAATTAAACCACATTGGCTTATCCATCTAATTTACTCTCATCTCACCGAAGCTCCATCATAGCATTCCGTCCATCCATCGACCTACGTCCTCCTCTTATCCAGGGCTGGGTTACAGTCTGAGCAGACTGAGCAAAGATACAATGTCCTTCCACACACACTTCCTCGGGCTCCTTTGGGAAAATCCTAAGACATGTCCATTTCCCTTGCTCTTCCCCAGGGCTTCCTCCCGGATACACAAGCCTGCTATGGGCACCCCAAGTCACCTCAGCAGGCTCCTCTTGATGAGGAGAAACGGTGGGTCTACTACGAAAGCAGAGGCAATCAAAGTAAAATGATCAGTAGGGTCTGGGAGCCACAGAGGTAGAAGAGACCTCAGAGGAGACTCACGAGGGTCAGGAGGCAAAGAAGACCGCAGAGGAGACTCACGAGGGTCAGGAGGCCAAGAAGACACCAGAGGAGGCTCACGAGGGTCAGGAGGCAAGAAGACACCAGAGGAGGCTCACGAGGGTCAGGAGGCCAAGAAGACACCAGAGGAGACTCAAGAGGGTCAGGAGGCCAGAACAAGAACAAACCAGGGCGTCCTAAGGGTGATATGATCAGGAGGAGCAGAAGGGGCTGGGAACTCAGGAGGAAGAACAGAGGGTGAATTAGGCCTGGGCGATATGGCAAAACATTATTATCACGATTTTCTTTGGGCCAGATCATGATTTCGATTTTTTCACGATTCATGTTCACTTTGTATTTTTTAATTGCCTTTAATAGAGCTGCACCATTTAGGAAAAATATCTAATTGTGATTGTTCTGACCAGTGCGATTGCAATTTATGTTTTTTATAGGATTCATTTCAGATTCACGTTTTAAACACAATTTTGTTGCTTTTAGTCGTGTTTTTGTCAGAATTAAACACGTCATTTTCAGTCACGTCTTAGTCGTTTTCAGTCATGTTTTGGGGCATTGAGCCGCATTTGTTTTTTGTAGCCGTATTTTTGTTACTTTTGAACATATTTTTATTGCTTTTGGTTGCGCTTTTGTCGCTTGTTTCAGAACATGTTTGTACAAATCCAAACTACAGCGTTAGCAGTTTTCAAAGCAAGACATTTTGTTGTTTGTGGAAGAAATTATTGCACTTCAAAAATATGCTAATTGCATCCATTAAAATAGCGATTTTGTGTTGATTTGGTTTAATTGTGCAGCTCTGGCCTATAAGAGGTAAATAAAGTCATCTGCTCAGAGGCCTCAGAGGCTAAACAACAGGAGAAAAAAGTGTGTTTGAACAGACAGCTGCATTAAAGAGACAAACAGTCAATCACGATACGACGATTTCATAAAAACAGCAGACTGTCACAGGGACGAGCTCACCATTCGATTTTTATCACCATATCGTCCAGCCCTTGGGTGAATCAGGAGTGACTGAGGGCAACACAGGCAGAGAAAGCCCCATAGCATTTTCTGGGAACCATACTTTTAGGTCAGATTCCCCACAGGCAGATCCAGGATGCAGAGATTACCCCTGACTATGAGCAAGGGCCAGTGGCAGCAGCAGCAACCTCAGGCAAGGAGAAGGGCCCAGGGACAGGGATGGGATCTGGAGGCATGTCCCACTGCCCAAGGACTGCGGTCAGAACCTTTAGCTCCACTTGTTTCTGAAGAAGGGCCCGACAAATATGGAGTTTTTTACGCTGATCTGTGCTGAACTTAACTTTTATTCTTGAGGTAGTTGCAGAGTTGAGAGCATTTAAATCCAGCGCTAGCTCAGTAACGATAGGCCTTCTTCAGCATCTCATTGTGATAAATGCTTTCATTCTCACTGTTGATGTGTGAATGTGAAAATATTGATCATTTCTATGGTGGAGAAATCAGAGGAAACAAACCATTTCTGGAGTGAAGTTAAAATACTCTGCACTGCCTCAGTTTTAAATGATGTCTTCACTGCACACTCGTCTTATGATATATTAATAACCTTTGGCAGCATGAGGAATATGGAAATATACAGTGAACGCACATGTGATAAATTGAACCAGGAAAGACATTTCATCAGTGGAGGCTTGCTTTTTCTTCCATAAAATTGCATTTCTTCATACTGTATCACTGAACTGAACTTAGGAAACTTTATTTATCCACAAGGAAAATTACTTGGACAGTAACTCACACAATACAATAAAATGACAAAGAATTAGAAAAATGAATGTTAAAAATGAAGCAAAAATAATGACTTTACAAATAAGTGTGTACAGATGTGTATATGTACAAGTAAAGGGTCTTCACCTAAAATACAAAATAGTAAAATATAAATAAATATATGCTATGTACACAAGGCAGGTTTGCATCTTGTGCACATTCCTTCCTGCTTGATACACCAACTCCAGTGCACTGCACTCTGTATATGGCATTTTTAAATCGTTACTGAAGACCAACTTCTTAGGGCTGGCCTTCAATAGCTTGAAGCTGAGTTGCACTTTATGCAATAAATGTTCTTGTTTTTATTTATAGTTTGGACTATTGTATTCTTGTTTTGCATTTTTACCTGGTTGCTCCTGTGAAGCACTTTGGGCACCGCTGGACGCTGTAAATGTGCTGTACTATAAATTTGACCTTTGACCTTTGATGAACACTTCGCAGATTCCCATGGTGTGTCATGTGAGAACACTCGTCTAATGACCTGAAACCAATCTTAACCATTGTAGTACTATTTGGCCGCTCACTGTACATTTTTGTAAATATTGTATTATATTTTGTGTTGATGTTGTGTTTTATTGGCAATGTCTGTTTGTGTCCGTTTTATTGCCATTTTGACATCATGGCCGGGGGACTACAGATGAAAAATAGCCTCTTTGGCTAATTCTGGCTGTTTTACTCATGTTTTATTCATGTGTTTTATGAAATTGCACTGTCCCCTTTTGGAAATAAACTAAACTAAACTAAACTAAACTAAACTAAAACTAATGTGTTGCTGACTTTTACTGACAGGTCCTGAGCTTAAAGCTGGAGACGCACTTCATGACTTTCCCATTTGTGAAAGATTCAGAATACAAGACCCCACAGTGACTCCTCTCCAGCCCACAGCAAAGAGACACAAGTCCAACCGAGACACCCGCCATCACTGTCTCCCTCTGAGGCGACTCAAATTTACATTTAAAAGTTAAGATGTGTGTGCTTTAAGATTTAGACCTTTCTTCGAATGGCTATGGGATTTTGCTATTTTTCTTAGATATTAATGTGTCCATCCTACAGCACACTTTTAACACTGATTTATTATTTTTAGAATTTCATATTTGACTTTAAATCAATTCAACCTCAAGACTCTGAATGCAGTTCATGTCATTTTACTTTTTTCTTCCTTTTTTTGCAGCCCTTCAATAAAATTAGCTCATGTTCAATTCACAAACGTCTCCAAAACAGAGAAAATACCACCAGCTCTCCTGTTCTCCATCTGCCCCGGCCTAACATTACCATCTACAGGGCCATGCCAGTCATCCCAAGCCTCAAATTACTTACTGCTAACCTCCTAACAGATCACATCCTTCTCTCCAAAAACATTCAACATTCACCTCCTTCTAACTTTCCTCCAGCACAGAAGACAATGTCAATAAAAAGCAGAATCAAAATAGCTTCTATTACCCATTACCCAAACCCATATAGGACCTACATGGAATCAATAAACCTCTTGGGGTCCATTTAGGAAGCTACCCAAGTCCATGTAGTTGTTTAATGTTGGCCCACCCAGTACATAACTGTTGGAAATGGCGGTTATCCTTGCCTGTCGCAGCTCATCACCCCCTGACACCAGAGCGAGCCAGTGAGGAACCCCTTTGAGGCTCGGGTCAACCAGCATCTCTCCAAAGCAGCGCCTGTCATTTAAAGAGCTTTGGAAATCATTGATGGTAAGGTGGAGGGCAATCTTTTTGAAAGCCTTTAAACCAACCTTTACAATAACCTCTGCACAACGGAGACATTATGGATCTTGGGCAGCCTGTCTTGTCGGCTCAAAGGATCAGAGCCCCACATCTTCTGGATTGTTCCCATTAAACCATAATACATACATACTTTTCTTAAATATAAATTATGTTGTAAGTTAAGTTTATTTGGTAAATTGTGTCTGTAATTATTGTGTTTGTTCCGTTTATATGACTTCAAGTACATGTAATTTTTCAATTTTTACTTAACCTTTGCTGCAATAACTTTCAGAAGCTTCTCCTCTCTCTTTTCCCTTTCACCTACGCCAGGGTCCTGTTTGTGGACTTCAGCTCTGCATTCAACACCATCCTCCTGCTCTGCTCCGGGACAAGCTCTGTCAGCCCAACATGCCTGACTCCATCTGCAGGAGGATCACTGACTTCCTGATGGACCGGAGGCAGTGCGTGCGGCTGGGGAAGAATGTTGCGGATATTCGGACTATCAGCACAGGAACTCCACAGGGCTGTGTACTTTCTTCTCTGCTCTTCTCCTTGTACACCAACTGCTGCACCTCCAGCCACAACTCTGTAAAACTGATCAAGTGGCGATGGGAGACAGACTCTCCCATTGCCACCGTGGACTGTTTCCGCTTCCTCGGCACCACCATCACTCAGGACCTCAAGTGGGAGCCGACCATCAGCTCCATCATCAAGAAGGCCCAGCAGAGGATGTACTTCCTGCGGCAGCTGAGGAAAGACAAGCTGCCGGCGCAGATGATGGTGCAGTTCTACACGGCCATCATCGAGTCCATCCTCACCTCCTCCATCACCGTGTGGTCCCTCCTCACCTCCTCCATCACCGTGTGGTACGCTGGAGCCACAGCCAGGGACAAACAGAGACTACAGCATATTGTGTGCTCTGCTGAGAAGGTGATCAGCTGCAGCCTTCCATCTGTCCAGGACCTGTACGTCTCCAGGACTCGGGGACGAGCAGGTCGATCACAGCTGACCCTTCTCACCTGGACACGGACTATTTGAGCCCCTCCCCTCGGGCAGGAGGCTACGGTCCATCCGGACCAGAACCTCCCGCCACAAGAACAGTTTTTTTCCCTCTGCTGTTGGACTCATGAACACTTTATAACACCAACCACTTTAACAATCATAGAATTAAAAAAGCTATTTATTTACTGTAATGTCTTGCTACTATTTTAGTCATTGTTTTATGATGCATCCTACGTCAAAACAAATTCCTATGTTTGTGAAATTTGATCACTGACAATGGCAATAAATCTGATTCTGATATAAGATCGGGAAAAACATCAGCGATTTAAGGTGTTCAGCAGGAAGTATGTTTGATGCTCAGAGGGAGAGGATTTTCAAACCAAACTTTCAAATAAAAATGTAATACATATTTAATGCAGCATATTACCACACACAGGGAATGTTTCACACATTTGCAAGCCATATTTCAGTTTTTAGAAGATTTCTTAGAGTCCATTATGCTCGACCTTAATGCTAATGACCAATGCAAATCATTTGCTTTGCTTTCCTACATAACTCGCTACAACTAAGCCACATTTTCGTTGTAAAATGCATGTATACTTTTATATGATGTCATTTATTGACAATTTATAATTGTCAGGACCACAGCTGACAGTAAAAAGTTTATACAGTTTATGAAGATTTTCTCTGGAGTTTACATTTGCTTAGATTAGTGACCAGAACCAAGATGGCTGCGGGTGGCACAGGTCTGGCATGAACTGATACAAAAAGTTTAATATTATATTTGTTTACTCACATAAATGTAGAAAAAAGCAATTTTTTGTAATTTTTTGATTTCATGTGCAAAAACGTCCAAGTGCACATATTTGGGAACTTAAATCTGTAAAAGGGACTGAACCACGTACACATTTCTTGGTTCATTTTGTACACATATATAATTTTTGGATAAGCCAGATCTGACTGAAAATTGGCTTATTTTTTAACTTAAAACTTCAACTTAAAAATCGGACTTAGAATTAGATACCAACAAATCCTTCGGTGCATTCCGACAAGATTGTAAAATCAGGAACTACTTTAAGGCTGATCTTTATGTCTCGAGGGAGAAAAATACATTTGGAGAAAACGGCTGAAGTATCTGCTGTGAGAGACAGTTGTTGGAGATACTTGTAGAGATAATTGTTTATTCAGTTGCCTTTAGGCTGTGGGGCCAAAAGGGGACAAGGGTAATTACAGGTCAAAATTAGGTCGGTTGAACATAAACTAAGAGTCTGTAAGTTTGGGAGTTTTTATGAGGGGCAATAAAGAAACATTTGTGAGTGGGTTTCCTTATCTGAAAAGGGGGTTTGTCTCCTTTGAAATAGCAGTTGTTCTACCATATATAAAGCTATGTTACACTAGAATCGGGGAGATCCTCGATTTGGCTACAGTGGGACTCCCAGACGAACGCCGGCTGTCTGTATGTGATGCTGCTTTCTGTAATAAACTTCCTTTAATATTCAGAAGCTAGCGTCCACGAGTCTTCTTCTACTGATTGACACACCGACCAACATCTTCAGAAACCACACGGCCTTTGAAGTTACAATATCTCAGAGAAATCTATGGATGAAGTGGATTAAATGAAGTAATAAAACATCTTTAGGAGCAGACTGGACACGTTTGTTTCCACATGAAAGCTTAAATGTTGAGAGAGCAAACTGACCAAAAAACAAAACAAAACAAAAAAAAATTGCCAAGGGCTGCAAAACATTGTATGTGCTGAAAGAAGGGGTTTTATTACTCAAACAGAGCAGGAATGACACTAAAAAACACAGAAAACATATAAATTGTGTGTGTGTGTGTGTGTGTGTGTGTGTGTGTTTTTGATTAAAATACTTCTTCCTCTATAAATAAATAAATATATATTCTTCACCAGAATGTCGCCAGATGGCTTCACTTCAGCTTTATCTGGTAAAATTTTGTAAAAATCTCGTGTTCAAAGGTCTATCGCATTCTAAACAACCCATCGATTAATCGCTAGGCTAATCGATTACCTAAATAATCGTTTTAGCCCTAGTTTTGCCGGTAGTGTCTCGCCTTCACAATAGATTTAACATTCATTCAAAAACATTTCTTTCACTAAATGTTTACCATTAGTGATCCACCAGAGATAAAGGACCACCGCGTTGTGATATGAAACAGAAGCAAGCCACCAAGATGAAACTGGGTTCAAATGTGTCCAGTGTTCCGTTCTACTGTCAGCTCACGATATATATCACCAACCCACCCTCCAGCGCACACACCTTACCATAAATGTCGAGCTGCCACTAATAAAAGTCTAGCATTACTTGTTTTAATTGATGAAAAGTCATAAACGTAGATGACAAGCCATTTGTCTAACCCACGCTGAGAAATGAAGACCGAGCCTGCTAGGGAGGATAAATAAGTGTTGCGTTTGTCAGGCTGTTCAGTTTCATAACACCATCTGGTCCAGCGGTACAGAAGTTCACCTCTGCAGCTCTTGTTAACACCAGCCTGAGCCAGAAGTGATGCTTTTCACACGTCGCACTGTTTGTCCTTTTTACCATGCACTCAGTAATTGTACATTTTCATACCGGGCTCCAAAGCTTGACGTGGAGAAGGATTTTGGTGCAAACAACTCTGGCTGGATGGTCGTCCTAAGAGCTGCAACTAACAATTCTTTTTGACTAGTCAAACAATAATTTCTATTGTCCATTGAGACATTTTACAGACTTTTTTTTAGCTCTGCTCCCCTGGGAGCAACTATACTGGGGGATGTATGGCAGCTTGGACACGATCCTCTGGTTCATCTTACTCTCCTTATTAACAATATTTAAGATTTTAGTTCATCTGTGGTCTGTGGTCCACGTCAATGTTTTTCTCCTCTCCACTTCCCTCGAGTGTAGCCTGTTTCAGACCCCCATCTCACCACCCTGACTTGTGACCTGGATCTTCCTCATCTGCCTGGAAGAGCTCTCTCTACACTAGATGAACTGTTCCACATCTGCCTGGAAGAACTCTCTCCAGGCAAGGCAAGGCAAGTTTATTTGTAGAGCACAATTCGTACACAGGGCAATTCAAAGTGCCTTACATAACAGGAAAAGTTGCATTAAAATCACAAAACACATCTTAAAATAAAGCGCTTTAAAAGAGAAGAGTGCAGATAGATCTTTCAGTCATATGCACATCTAAACAGAACTGTTTCAGATTTTAGCTGCAAGAAACTGAAATGCTGATTCCCCATGTTTAGTCCTGACTCTGGCACCAGCAGGAGGCCGGTCCATGTTTAGTCCTGACTCTGGCACCAGCAGGAGGCCCGTCCCTGAGGTCCTCAGAGTGCGAGATGGTTCATATGGCACTAACATGTCACAGATGTACTTTGGTGCTTGGTCGTGGAGAGACTTGAACACAAGTAGAGCTGCTTTAAAGTCTATTCTCTGAGCCTGAAGCCAGTGCATAGACCTGAGCACAGGACTAATGTGATCGTACTTCCTGGTTCTACACTAGATGAACAGTTCCACATCTGCCTGGAGGAACTCTCTCTACACTAGATGAACTAATCCTCATCTACCTGGAGGAACTCTCTCTGCACTAGATGAACTGTCCCTCATCCGCCTGGAGGAACTCTCTCTACACTAGATGAACTGTTCCTCATCTGTCTGGACAGTGGCGTTGCGAGGATACCATGGGGCCCCAAGCCAAAAATAATACGGAGCCCTGTGAAAAACAATGTACAAAATACAAAAATACTATTAAAACTGTTTTATATTTCACTAGTAACATTATGTGATGTAATGTTATTTGTCTGTTGGGACTTTCCTTTTTCTAAGTTGATCAAATGACCTTTAAGGAAAATGCTTGACCTTGATGTAACTGTCTTTTTAGCCCATTACACATGCATGATGCCACTGACTCAGCTGCTGTTGCACGGATTGCTTAGTTTAATTGAGAGTTAGATACAGATACTATAAACTCTCAAGGAACAGACACACATTATGACATTAATCTAAACTGCACTGTAGTAAAACTTGCTCTCACTCACCTCTGTCTCTCTTCCTCTTCCTTTTTTCTTTTGCTTTATTCTTTCTGAAGGTTATGTTCGCTTCATTTTTTCAGTAGCACCGTCATAATTGTTCACAAGTCAAGAGCATGCTGTGGCTGTCAGTGAGCGAGAGAGAGTGGGGGAGGTTCGGGAGAACGGTAAAGTGAGGATAGTGCGCTTCAGAGGAGGTTTAAACAAGTCCTTGACCATTGTTTATTTCAGTCTTTTTTGTATTGAGACACTTTTTTTCTTGTAAAGATACCACGGCACACCACTGAAACGTAACCAAATCAGACATTTAGTTAAAAAAATACATATAAAAATGGTATATAATATGGCAAACGATGTCCATGTCACTTTCTGGTTCTTTAAGTTGACTATGGTCATCATTTTACTTTGTTGTTTGGAAATGAAATAGTTCAAAATTTGTAAAGTTTGCAAGTAAATCTATGTGTGAATTCAAACTGGACATTTTTTCAAGGCACACCTGGTAATACTTCAGTTCACACTGGTGTTCCCCGGCACACTGGTTGAAAATCAAGGGTTTATTTCATGATTTTGGGTGCTACGAAAACAAATTGAACTGAAATGATGCGTTCCCCTGACACGTGCAGGCTTCAGCAATCTGTTCTGTCCTGCACTTGAAGCGACATTCGACCTCTGCGTGAATGCTTTTTCAAGACAATGTTCATCATTTCCACTTAAAGATTCATCCCAGTGTGTTCTCAGACAGAGTTACACCCCCTCACAACCCTCATGTTATCTTCGAGTACCGGGAACCCATCTAGACTTTTTATTATTGCTATTTTATTTTATGTATTGACCTTATTCTGCCCCGCCCACTTTTGCCGTTTTTTGCACTTTTGTTGTAAACGCACTTCCGTTTGACGAGAACTCAGTTAAAGCTAATGACGAACGAGGGAAAAGTCTTGCCGCTAAAATGTTACATAAAGTAGATTGATTTGTGTAAAATGTTTAAAGGTCCCATATTCTGCTATTTTCCCCTTTACACAGTCTATTCTAAGGGCTTTGTTGATAAAATTTTGCGTTGTGCAATATCCATAACATAACAGTTTCCAAAAAACACCCATTTCTTGGACTGGCCCCCCTCCTTGCAAAAGCAAACGGCTCACTCAGAGATCTGACCCCCCCGAACAGAGAGCAGGCTGCCTCCCCCGCCCAACTCGCGCGCCTCCCCCACCCAACTCGTGCCGAAGCCTAGAGTGGAGATGGTGCATGCGCCGTGTGCTCCGGTAAACAGCGATACACAAACACGGGAATAAACATTTTATCCGTCCTGACGGTGCGTCGTGCTGAGTCCTACGTCCTGGATCTGACCTGGAGTTTGACGTGCTCCAGGGCCTCAACGACAGACGTTGCCGTTTGGTAAATAACAAGCTAACTCTTCGTCGTATCCATCGTGTAATTACTGTGTAGCATTAGAATTAGCTGTTTTTATTCTTGCAGCTGCGCGCTTCCTGGAGGCGTGGCTTAAACACCGCGTCATCCTAGTGAAGCCGCGTCATCCTGGTGAGGAGCCCCCGTCTGCCTGCTCAGCCGAGGGGGACGGAAAAGACAGTTCTCTAGCGAAAACATGCGGGAATCAATCAAAAAACCACTTTGGGCACAACATACGAGGCCCAAATAGCACTGTAGGAAGGTTAAAACCTCTGAAAAGTCGATTTTGCATGTTATGGGACCTTTAATGAACACGAGCAACAACAAGTCAACAACGCACCGATTTCCTGGTCAGTCTGAAAACGTCTTTTTAGTCCATGTAGAACTTATTTTCTGTTGAGGTCGTCTGCTCCATGTAAACTACAACGGAAACAAGACGGCGTCGCGTAAGGCAACTTCCGGAATAAGGTGAATATATCTCATCACTACGAAACATTCATGGAGGGACCCAAACACACTCATCATACAAGTTATGAAAAAATTTAAATGTAAATGAGTATTTTATCTGATGTGAAGGACTATATCGCTCACTGCTCTGCACAACAGAAGAGAGCACGAGGGTTAAATGAGAGTTGCATCTGATTCACATCCTGCTGCGAACACCAAGTCACTTACAGGCTATGAACCCAGCCCGCCCACCGCCTGTACTTCCTCCGCTACTTTGAACCAGTCTGTTTCTCTCTTCCCTGCTCTCTCGCTCACAGCAGGAGGCGTGATGAGCGGCGAGGGACACAGGCCACTGACCGCGTCCATGTCATTCCACTGTGGGAATGAGGGCCATAACCCAGGGGTAAAGCAGTTCCTCCATGCTTCAGGAGTCATTACCGAGGAGCGCGGGGAGCACATCTCCTCACCTGTTCCAGCCGTTTGGACATGTCGTTCCGCCTCTGGACACGGCTGATGGCCTCTCCTCCAGCCCGGGCAATAAGACCTGAAGTCATTAAAGACATTTCATTTCGTAATGGTGTTCCTTCATAAGTCTACTTGAAGTTACATTTTGAGTAACTTTTGCATGCTTGGGTTATCCTGTATTTTCTTGATCGAGGCATAGTGCTCTAATGTCTGTTTTCTCCAACCCCCCATCCTATCCATTAACTTAAGTTTGATGCAGTATTTTTCTACAATCGACATTTCAGAGCAGTCAGTCGCCTAAACAGTGTTTAGCGAAAAGCATTTGAGATCGTTTCAATTCAAACTACTCTCTCATTTGGCTAATTAATAGATCACTAGGCAAAACACAATCCTAATACAGTTTTTGGCAATGGTTAAATCATTGTCTAAATAAAAAAGTTTGTTTAGTAGCGTTGGACAATACCACTGATTTTAATTTGATTTATTACTAAGTACTACTATGGTGAATATTGTGATATCGTATTATCGATATCAAGTTTTGTACTAAAATACATTGAAACTCTTCGACTATGAACTATTTTTCTATGGCTGTTATTATTTTCTCTCATAAGAAAAGTGAATAAGCAGAAAACCTAAAATGTATTCAATGTATTTCAAAAATGTAAACTGAATTAAAATTTTAGGTGTCAATATTTTTGCACAAACATTGATACTTTTTGATAACTATCGATATCGGTTCATGCCAACATGAGTCAAAAATCAAGAATGGTCAGTACATTGTATTGCTAGAATATTCACCCTATGGTTTTTACATACTCTTGACAATAACTGTATATGTAAAGACATCAATTGTAGTTACTGGCCAATATTATGATTATGAACTGTTTGTATTTGTAAAAAACTACCAGCCAATTTCACAAAGATCTCGAAACGTCACTATAAGAAAATACACCAACTGCAAATTATAATCACTAGTTTTATTCGTCAACAACTTGGCTAATATATGAACAATAATTTTCCTCTTTTGTAAGGGGCTGATGGGGCCCTCAGAGCTCATGCATAATTGTATTTAGTGTCTCAAGGACTTTACTCAACCACGATGCATTTTATTACAACAAATTAGATTTAGAAAAATGCAACTTTGCAGATTAAAAAAAAAAAACACCACATGCTTTTTAGGGCCCTTTAATGCTCTGGGCCACGAGGAATACAGTACCCTTCACCCCCCCAGTCCGACGGCCCTGGCTGGGACTGGCTGGGACATCTACAGGAGCTCTAGGTAGTTTTAGATTTACAATGAACTGAATCCGCTTCATCACACGCCACACAGTTACAGTCATTTTGGGAAACCTTTTTAAACGTTCCCTCTTCAAACGTCTCTGGAGGAGGCCAATCAGCGCCTCAAAATGCACTAACACGCAAAATGGTCTTTGATTGAAATGGAACATGTTTTGGGATTAAACATGCTGTCAAGGAGACTTAATGAACGAGCGTTTTACTGCGGTGCGTCGGTGCAATAAAAGTGGAATTTAATACGTCGCAAATGACTAATCAGCATTAATCACGGGTCATGAAGTTTATGGTTTGGAGTGTTACAAGGATGGGGCTTGGTACAGATATCCCCCACGTGTGATGCTAATATTTGCAAAGATGGCTGTACTCCTGTCCAGCATAAGGTTATGGATGTAGGACCTTTCTGTGTGTGTTTATTCATGTTTTAATATGTTTCTGCTGGTGTCCTCCGCCTGCTCTGATTCCCGCCATCAGCTGAAAGCCTACTTTTTGCCTCCTGCCTTCAGTAACAGTGCTATTAGGGCTGAGAGACTGGAAAATAGCTTTGTCTCTCTCTTTTTTTTTAAATAAACATGAGATGTTAGTCTCCAAAATTGTGAACGTACCAAAGGGTTGTAGAGCGCTAGGAACTAGTTAGTCAAGTGGCAAGTGGCCATTCCTGCTTACCAGTGCCCAGTCCCACCAGATGTTGGAAATTAACCAGTCCAGGGCCCGTTTAGTACTTGGATGGGAGACCGCTGGAACACCAGGTGCCACTGGAGGAGGAAATGTCGCTGTGTCAAGACACTTCACCCACATTGCCTAGTATGACAGTAATGTGTGTGTGAATGGTTGGTGGTGGTCAGAGGGGCTGATGGTGCACACTGGCAGCCTCACTTCTGTCTGTCTGCCCCAGGGCAACTGTGGCTTACCATCACCAAGGATGGAGTTAAAGAATAATGACAACAGCGTTGAGAGAAGTCCGTAAAGCACATTACAAGTGTAAGGCATCATCATTATTATTATTTAAATACCTACTTTCTCCTGTTTAAGTTTGATATTGAGTGACACACTCATTGCTCCTGTCATCTTGAGGACGGAAGCTTCTGCTGTGTGATGCGCTGCCAAAAACAAGTCTCAAAAAACAGGATTATTGTTCTCTAACCTCCCCAAAGACCCTGTTTGCCGCCAGAAATCAATTGTTGCCATCAGAAGGAACCAGTGAGTTTAAAGAAATCACTCCAGACTGTGCAATGAGCACTTAGTTTCAGGCAAGCCAGGTTTCATCTGGCAGATGCTAGATTACACATTAAACTATCGCGTTAATTGCTTGCCTGTGCTAATAAATGTCAGACTTGCAGACAGACTTAACTTTTGGCTAGTTTCCAACTGTCCAGGTGTTATATTTTAGGATCAGACAGTCATCTGGACACAGTCTGTGCTCTTGAATGCTCTGAGGGCTTCTCCAGTGCACAGAGCCACTGTGGAAGAGTTAGCTTAGATGTAGCTAAAGCTAAATGTTCACAAAAGTTTGTTGTGGTAAGTTTATGCAGCTTTTAAGTGTCAGCAACTCGCCTGCAGTAGATAAAGATCAAAACCTGAAACTTCAGTCTTCTTGAAATAGCTCCCCTTTTCATATTGAGTGACATTCTGTATATTTTATGAGTATCTAACAACAGGGATAGAATACAACATAAGATGGCGTCCTCAAAACGTCAACAACAAAAAGTCACGTGACTGAAACCCATGAATAGCTTTAACACCCCTTTTGCGTTTGAAATATGCTTTGTTTCAATATTGCTCAATAGTAAACTATAATTTCACAATAGACAATGCAAATACATAGTCATAGAAATTCAAAGCATGTGAGGGCAGCTTATTATTGTCCATGGTTTTCCTTCTTGCTTGTTCAGTCTTGATGTGTTTGTAGGTGTCACTGCTGTCGATGTACATGTGTTGGGTGCTGAGCCTTGTCCTTGTCTTCCAGAGTGTGACTGTGGTGGTGAAATAACTGTTTGGGTGGCAATGTCCATATACAACAGTATTATAATTCACGTTAAAATGAAGCCAAGTCCATGTCATTTTCCCAGATTTCAGGGACATTCAATGAATAAATGAGTCAATATTGTTCTCACTGGAAGAAGATTTACTGCCAAGAGCCATCGGATGTCTTTATACTTTCAATAGATTTTGTGTTGAAATATTTCATTTCATATTTCATAGTGATCATTTTTTAAGTTTAAAAAAATGTATAAATCATTTTTAAGTTAATCCCCTCCAGTCAAGAGCAAACTGTTTGATAAAACTGCCATAAACCAAATAAAAATATGGACCACTTTAAGCTCGTCCAACAGGAGTGTTTCCGGTGATGGCCATTGCTGTTTAGGTCCATTGCATCCAAGCCTCCTTACTTTTTATTCTTAAATAGAAATTCTCGTTTGGCCACTTCTCATGTGGTTCCCCAAATAAAATTGACACATAATTTATTATTTTTTAACATAATCTTATGAGGAGGTGGTAGCGTTGGACTTGAACAAATAATTTGTTGAGAGATTAATTTGTGTTCTTCTTTCCCCATCTTCTGTTATTTCTGAGCATTTGGTTTCCCAATTTCTATTTTCACGGTCTTCATTTTTCATGATAATTCCCAGGACTTTTATATTATCTTTAATTTGGATATTAAGAGGAGGTTGTTTTTTTCTCCAAGCTGCACTCCTTCACTTTTCATATGATTTTAAATTATTCAATCAAATATTCAGTTCTTTTGGTTCTTTACCAAAAAAGGCATCTACTTTTGCCCCGTCCCACATTCGGGAAATATTCTGGTACTACTTAATTATAACTACACCTTTAGCCTTAATAAAGGCTTATTTAAGGGTTTGGGATTTAGGATTTTGTGAAGTAGTTATTAAGTCAGAATCATTCTAATGAACTCAATTTGATAATTATGAATTAGGTGTTTGTTCATGATTTATTAAAAGAGAAGTGCAAAAAGCATGTGTTTTCAGCCACGGCGGCGCGTCCCAATTCAACAATCCAATCGCTCAGAAAAAATAATGGAAGCCCCTGTTTTGCATCCCAGTGTGCGCTGGCCTTAATAAAGTTATTCTTTGTCGTCAGTTGATCTTCTTCTTTTTTTAAATATCCTTTAATGTTAATAAGGATCCAATGTTGGAGAGTGTGTTTGTATGTGTGTGTGTGTGTGTGTGTGTGTGTGTATTATAAAATCTTTCCAAAATGTTCTATCTTGTTTTAAATGAATCACTTTTATAATTGTCTTTATGATGTGTCTGCACATATAGAACTATCTTCAAATCTTGTCTTTTCTCTTGATGGTTACAACCTGCACCCTTGTGATCGCTCTCTTCTCAGTGAATCACGCTGTAGTTTTCTGTAAAGCTGGCTGCAGAGTGCACTGGTGATGAGAGCACAATATCCTTGTGTCTCCTCTGCCTCGCTGCAGAAGGGCTGTGTAAGCAGGACTTGTGTTTGATGGGATGGAAATAAATGTACAAAGGATTTTAACTCCCTCAGCAGGAAATGGAACGTGATTTCGATGCTTTATGGACTGTTAATGTTTATGGAGAGACAATGGAACGTCATTGATGGAAAATTTGTGGTTTGACTTAACTTGCATAAAAAAGTTCTTACATTACATGGAATACTGACTGTGCAGTGGATAAGAGCGCAGCTCATGTGTGGATGCTGACACCTCGGCATCGTGGGTTCACTTCTGAGCCTCGACCATTTACCCTCTCTCTCCCCCATCACACACACAGGGCCGTGGATAGCATGCACGCCTGCTTTGTGATGCAGGTTTGCAGTGTCGTGAGCTTGAATCCGGCTTATGACAATTACTGCATGTAATTCCCTGGTCTCCTCTCTATTTCACATTGTACTGACCTGACAAATAAGGCCAAGCAATTCTTAAAAAAGGCCAAGCAATTCTTAAAAAAAAAAAAAAAAAAAAAAAAAGTGATTTTGTGCTGTCTAAACCAGGGTTTTGAAACATATGGAATGGAGGGTCACAGACAACATGACATTAAAGTGATCATTACAAATGTTACATTTGACGTAGTTTTGATGAGCCACCACACCTTGGAGCATTAATGCTGGGTCTGTAGAACATCAAAATGTTTGTTATTTAGACTATATGTAGTGATGCAGGCTTGTGATCGCCTCGAAGCCACATATAAAAGGTGCGCTACCACCGGTGTTTCGTCCCACGCGAGCTGTTACCCCTGAACCCCGACGTCACACGAGAGGAGCCGGCCATCATGGCCACGAACCACAGAGCGAGAGGAGCACGGCAGCACTGGAGCCAGTGAACAATTAGGCGCAGTAGATCGTCTGGTTGGCGTCAAGCTAAGAGATCAAAGTAGTGGCGTGGTCATCGGTGAGCAGGCGAGAAGTGCGTGCTTTAACCCTTTCACGCTGAATTGTAAAAGCTAATGGGTTCATGTCTGTAGCTAACCTGGGCTCGGCGTGGGACCCCTCCTCGCGTGCAGTGGCGTTTGGGTCGTGTTGCCTCGATTGCACATGCCATTCTAAGGCATCCCGGTATGTTCTGCCATTGTAACGCTTGTTTGTGTCTCCCCTGTGTGTGGAGAAACCACCTGTACCTATTAACGTCTGAGATTCTTCTAATAAGACAGTTTGTAAATAGCTATAGCTCATTTACCTGCTTATAGCTATTTACAAACTGTCTTATTAGAAGAATCTCAAAAGTTAAGAAGACAGAATGAACTTTCCAAATATAACCACCTGTACCGTTCTTTGGTTCTACAATTGGGTATGAGTGACAGTCTGGATTCACTTGACCTGGCCACTAGAACATGTATTTCGTATTGGACATACATAACTGTCAAAGACTTGGTTTTATGTTATACTAAGATTCAAAAGTTGAACTAATGCACAAGTAACTAAATAAATCAAATGTTATTTAAATTGCAAGTCTCTGTCAAATCAATTAAAACGAACCTGTGTTGCCTATAATAAGCGGGGTTTTTAATTATTTTCTCTTATAAATTGGGGATGGCGTTGTTCAATTAAATTTAACTCGGAAGCCACACCTCTGGCGTCTTTTTCTGGTCACATATAACGGCAGATTTTTTCCAGTTTGAGTGTAAAAAGTACTACTCTAGCAGGAAGCCTAAGGGCCAACAAATATTAGTCTGAGGGTCACATTTGGCCCCAGGCCATAGTTTGGACATCCCTGGTCTTTGTCATCACAGCCAAAGATTCCACAAGATTTGCATGAGGAAATGTGGAGCAGGTTGCTTCACCTACAACTTAAATATAGCATGTAGTTTGTCATTAAGTATTACAGACACACACAATAAATAGTCACTGCATTGATACCATACACCGTGAAAACAGTGGACTGTTGGAGCCCGCTAGCCACCGCGTTCATAGTAGCTATGGAGTCTGTTCCGGATCCATCAGGCCGAGTTTCCACTCACTTTCTATTGGGACATTGGTGTCTTTACTCTGTAAGTGCTTCTGTCAAACTCACTATCTGGAACTAAATTGTCCATTTTGACACACTCTGCATGATCCTGGTGTTTTGTTCTTGTTAAGTTGTTCATAAATCAAGGCCATAATACCTGACCAATTATGTGCTTCCTTTTCCAGGGATCAGTTTCGCTCACGTTAGCAAAAGGTTTGATTGACAGCTAGTGCCGCATGTTGTTGCCATCTCTTCCCGCGAGGGGCGCAAACCGTTAACAACCTCGCTCCTGATTAGTCCATGTGGTTGCCACGATACGCACTCGGAGTCTGGCTCCACTTTAGCCGCTATAACTGCTAGCCGCGATTAGCTTCTTTTGGCTGGAGCCAAACACTATGGGTGACGTCACATTCCAGCTATCCAGTGATTTTTATATGGTCTATGATTGATACACATCCACTAACTATGTCAGGGAAACACGGTGGCAGAGCGGTTAGAGCTCTAGACTCCCAATAAAGGGATCTTGGGGTCGAATTCCAAAGCAACATCACATAATCTTTCTGAGTGGAGTCTGCATGTCCTCCCTGTGTTACGGTGGGTTCTCTCCGGCTTCCTCCCACCGTCCAAAAGCGTGCATGTGTGAGGTCAACTGGCAACTCTAAATTGTCTGTTCATGTCTATGCCTAAGGCCCATAGTCACAGGGATAGGCTCCAGTCAGGACTCGCGACTCCTAACGGGAACAAGAGGTAGCAAATGGAAGAATAACCATGTCATGACCATTACCACCTTGTCAGTGCCTGATTTTGTTTGATCACAGAATCTAAGCAGGTTGAGCCTGGTTTGTACCTGGATTGCAGACCACTGGGAAAACTAGATGCAACAGTGACTCTATTCCAAACTTTTTGTCAGTGTTGGTCAGTGGTGGTCAGAGGGGCTAGTGGCACAGAATGGCAGCCTCGGGTTCAGTCAGTCTGCCCCGGGACAGCTGTGGTCATCTTACCATCACTGAGTATGAGGTGAAGGAAAAGCACAAAGTAAAGTTTTTTGGTTGTTTTGGAAGCCGCTC
>CM033637.1:3677005-3793854 GCA_019453435.1 Rhinogobius similis | reverse complement strand
TTTGTGGTTTGACTTAATTTAGGCATAAAAAAGTCTCTTACATTACATGGAATACTGACTGTGCAGTGGATAAGAGCGCAGCTCATGTGTGGATGCTGACACCTCGGCATCGTGGGTTCACTTCTGAGCCTCGACTTTTTACCCTCTCTCTCCCCCATCACACACACAGGGCCGTGGATAGCATGCACGCCTGCTTTGTGATGCAGGTTTGCAGTGTCGTGAGCTTGAATCCGGCTTATGACAATTACTGCATGTAATTCCCTGGTCTCCTCTCTATTTCACATTGTACTGACCTGACAAATAAGGCCAAGCAATTCTTAAAAAAGGCCAAGCAATTCTTAAAAAAAAAAAAAAAAGTGATTTTGTGCTGTCTAAACCAGGGTTTTGAAACATATGGAATGGAGGGTCACAGACAACATGACATTAAAGTGATCATTACAAATGTTACATTTGACGTAGTTTTGATGAGCCACCACACCTTGGAGCATTAATGCTGGGTCTGTAGAACATCAAAATGTTTGTTATTTAGACTATATGTAGTGATGCAGGCTTGTGATCGCCTCGAAGCCACATATAAAAGGTGCGCTACCACCGGTGTTATGTCCCACACAAGCTGTCACCCCTGAACCCCGACGTCACACTCGAGGGGCCGGCCATCATGGCCACGAACCACAGAGCGAGAGGAGCACGGCAGCACTGCAGCCAGTGAACAATTAGGCGCAGTAGATCGTCTGGTTGGCGTCAAGCTAAGAGATCAAAGTAGTGGCGTGGTCATCGGTGAGCAGGCGAGAAGTGCGTGCTTTAACCCTTTCACGTTGAATTGTAAAAGCTAATGGGTTCATGTCTGTAGCTAACCTGGGCTCGGCGTGGGACCCCTCCTCGCGTGCAGTGGCGTTTGGGTCGTGTTGCCTCGATTGCACATGCCATTCCAAGGCATCCCGGTATGTTCTGCCATTGTAACGCTTGTTTGTGTCTCCCCTGTATGTGGAGAAACCACCTGTACCTGTACCTGTACGTCTGAGATTCTTCTAATAAGACAGTTTGTAAATAGCTATAGCTCATTTACCTGCTTATAGCTATTTACAAACTGTCTTATTAGAAGAATCTCAAAAGTTAAGAAGACAGAATGAACTTTCCAAATATAACCACCTGTACCGTTCTTTGGTTCTACAATTGGGTATGAGTGACAGTCTGGATTCACTTGACCTGGCCACTAGAACATGTATTTCGTATTGGACATACATAACTGTCAAAGACTTGGTTTAATGTGATACTAAGATTCAAAAGTTGAACTAATTCACAAGTAACTAAATAAATCAAATGTTATTTAAATTGCAAGTCTCTGTCAAATCAATTAAAACGAACCTGTGTTGCCTATAATAAGCGGGGTTTTAAATTATTTTCTCTTATAAATTGGGGATGGCGTTGTTCAATTAAATTTAACTCGGAAGCCACACTCTCTGGGCGTCTTTGTCTGGTCACATATAACGGCAGATTTTTTCCAGTTTGAGTGTAAAAAGTACTACTCTAACAGGAAGCCTAAGGGCCAACAAATATTAGTCTGAGGGTCACATTTGGCCCCAGGCCATAGTTTGGACATCCCTGGTCTTTGTCATCACAGCCAAAGATTCCACAAGATTTGCATGAGGAAATGTGGAGCAGGTTGCTTCACCTACAACTTAAATATAGCATGTAGTTTGTCATTAAGTATTACAGACACACACAATAAATAGTCACTGCATTGATACCATACACCGTGAAAACAGTGGACTGTTGGAGCCCGCTAGCCACCGCGTTCATAGTAGCTATGGAGTCTGTTCCGGATCCATCAGGCTGAGTTTCCATTCACTTTCTATTGGGACATTGGTGTCTTTACTCTGTAAGTGCTTCTGTCAAACTCACTATCTGGAACTAAATTGTCCATTTTGACACACTCTGCATGATCCTGGTGTTTTGTTCTTGTTAAGTTGTTCATAAATCAAGGCCATAATACCTGACCAATTATGTGCTTCCTTTTCCAGGGATCAGTTTCGCTCACGTTAGCAAAAGGTTTGATTGACAGCTAGTGCCGCATGTTGTTGCCATCTCTTCCCGCGAGGGGAGGAAACCGTTAACAACCTCGCTCCTGATTAGTCCATGTGGTTGCCACGATACGCACTCGGAGTCTGGCTCCACTTTAGCCGCTATAACTGCTAGCCGCGATTAGCTTCTTTTGGCTGGAGCCAAACACTATGGGTGACGTCACATTCCAGCTATCCAGTGATTTTTATATGGTCTATGATTGATACACATCCACTAACTATGTCAGGGAAACACGGTGGCAGAGCGGTTAGAGCTCTAGACTCCCAATAAAGGGATCTTGGGGTCGAATTCCAAACCAACATCACATAATCTTTCTGGGTGGAGTCTGCATGTCCTCCCTGTATTACGGTGGGTTCTCTCCGGCTTCCTCCCACCGTCCAAAAGCGTGCATGTGTGAGGTCAACTGGCAACTCTAAATTGTCTGTTCATGTCTATGCCTAAGGCCCATAGTCACAGGGATAGGCTCCAGTCAGGACTCGCGACTCCTAACGGGAACAAGAGGTAGCAAATGGAAGAATAACCATGTCATGACCATTACCACCTTGTCAGTGCCTGATTTTGTTTGATCACAGAATCTAAGCAGGTTGAGCCTGGTTTGTACCTGGATCGGAGACCACTGGGAAAACTAGATGCAACAGTGACTCTATTCCAAACTGTTTGTCAGTGTTGGTCAGTGGTGGTCAGAGGGGCTAGTGGCACATAATGGCCGCCTCGGATTCAGTCAGTCTGCCTCGGGACAGCTGTGGTCATCTTACCATCACTGAGTATGAGGTGAAGGATGTTGGTTGTTTTGGAAGCCGTTCTATAAATCCAGCACAGTTTGATTGGTGTTAATATAAGGAACTGAATGAGCGCTTGAGGCTACAGTGTTTATCATCCATCTCCTTTATTAAAACAGCGCATTTAATTAACAGTGCAGTTTATGGACTGATATAAAAACAATAAAACAGATTTGCCACCAGTCCTCATTACAATAAGAGCGGTTAAAAGCAATAAATGGTGATGAATTATTAACAGTCATTTAAAACATACAAACAATAAAATAACTCTTTACTGTACATTACCACACGTTGACCAAAGGCTTGTCTCCACACCAGTCCGACCCCAGAGGGACATGGCAGACGGGCGGCCACTCAGGAGGTCTTCAAAAGTCAAAGTTCAGCACTGAGCTCTGGCACCAGCGCTTTCCATCTGTTCAACCACAACTGCCTAACCAGACCAGTCAAGGAACTCACCTGGACACACATTTATTTATGATTGTATTAGCGTACACAGTCAAACAATGAGTAGAAAGAAATGACAAATCTCTTTTGTATAAACTGGGGGTTGCTATGATTAGGATGTAGTTATCAGTCAGAAATGTCCACCAAGGGATCTTAAGACAATATCGATGCATTCAGGCTACTCAGTAAATGGATGTGGTGTTGCCAGCACAGGAGCAGAAATGCTCCATGGGGTTTTGACAAAATGAGATCCAGTTTTAGCACGTTAAGTACAGCGAGAGGTGATGGTAATGGTGTCAGTTTACAGGTAAATGCTGCCTGGACAAGAGTTCACTCACCCACTATGTACGAGGTTATAAGAAAATAAATCTGAGTAAATTATTTCACTTTTATATGCCTTCTAATGTGCTGTAAATCTCAAAATATGTGCCAAACCATTAAAACAATGACAAAGACAGATTTGATTCAGTTACGATTTAATAATATATCCCCTTTGTTAACCAAAATACAATTTCCCCGGAAGTTCAACATCGCCTTCCCGCGACACCACAAACACATGGGGAAAACGCAAAATGGGTGCTGTTGGTCCATGGGTCTAGGATCTCGGTCCCTGCTCCAAACCCCATCAACAATCCGTATGCAGTGTGTGTGTGTGTGTGTGTGTGTGTGTGTGTGTGTGTGTGAGTGTGTGAGTGTGTGAGTGAGTGAGTGAGTGAGTGTGTGTGTGTGTGTGTGTGTGTGTGTGTGTGAGTGTGTGAGTGTGTGAGTGTGTGAGTGAGTGAGTGAGTGAGTGAGTGAGTGTGTGAGTGTGTGTGTGTGTGTGTGTGTGTGTGTGTGTGTGTGTGAGTGTGTGAGTGTGTGAGTGAGTGAGTGTGTGTGTGTGTGTGTGTGTGTGTGTGTGTGTGTGTGTGTGTGAGTGTGTGTGTGTGTGTGTGTGTGTGTGTGTGTGTGTGTGTGTGTGTGTGTGTGTGTGTGTGGCCGCCGCGCACACACACCTGCCCCATATATTCCATTAACAGGCCCACCTCAGCTGACAAAGTAAACAGCTTAGCTGTTGATTAGCACATCACGGCCCACTTTACATGTTATGTTGCCTGTGCTACTGATGAAGCCATTCATATTTGAGATATTTAGCTATCGCTTTGAATAGGCGTGAAACTTTGTAGCGGTGGATTTGTAAATGTGGCTCAACAGGAGAACAACCTTTACACGCTGGGTGTGTTTAGTCAGGCCAGAGGTTTGAGCAGACCCAGGAATGTGCCGCCTGTGGTTGAGTGGGTAGCACACATGCCTGCCGTGTGGGGTAGGTTGGTTGTGTTGTGAGTGTGAATCTGGCCCATGACATTCACTGCATGTCATTCCCAGTAGACCCAGGAATAAACTGTCCAAGCCCAAACTATGCCCCTCCATCAGTCAATCTCATGTCTCGTTAATTAGGCGTAAAGAAGCCAAATCTAGTGATTAATTCAACATTTGATCAGGCAGCTCAGTTGAGAACACATTTTAATTTACAATTATGACCTGCCAAGAAGATGCACAAAAACCGCACACGAATACACTCACATCAATCAAAACAATGTACAGTAAAACATTTGAGGTCAAGATTTAAAAGTGTGAACCGATCCTGTAAAATAAATGTAAATAAATATTTTTATGTGGTTTAAGTCCTGGTTTTAGTTCTGTTTTAGACCTGGTTTATTCCTGGTTTTAGTTCTGTTTTAGCCCTTGTTTTAGACCTGGTATAGAGCTGCTTTACACCTGGTTTAGTCCTGGTTTTAGTCCAGGTTTAAGTACTAGTTTAGTCCTGGTTTAAAGCTAGTTTGGACCTGGTTTAGACCTGGTTTATTCCTGGTTTTAGTTCTGCTTTAGACCTGTTTTAGTCCTAGTTTTAGACCGGGTATGGAGCTGCTTTAGCCCTGGTTTAGTCCTGTTTTAGCCCTTGTTTTAGACCTGGAATAGAGCTGCTTTAGACCTGGTTTTAGTCCTGGTTTAAGTCCGGGTTTAAGTCCTGGTCCTAGTTTAGAGCTAGTTTGGACCTGGTTTAAACCTGGTTTAGTCCTGGTTTAAGTCCGGGTTTAAGTCCTGGTTTAGTCCTGGTTTAGAGCTAGGTTGGACCTGGTTTGGACCTGGTTTTGTGCTGGTTTGGTCCAGTTCTGCAGATGTTGTTAAAAGCCTGTGTGTTACATGTTTTTCGTATTTCAAAAGTGTTGGACATATGTCCGGCCCCGAAGACGAAACAATCTGAAATATTGGGCTCTCTGTGAAATAAAGTTAAACACCCTGGTCTAGATAAAGAAAAAATAAAGAAAAAACACAATTAACTGTCTACTATAGTTCTCTACAGAAAAAATGCTCTAGTCAGGTAGTCAGCCCAAATAAAATATTATAATATATCCTAATAAATACTGTAGCGAAACTGGCCTAATGTGTTTTACCAAATGTAATAAACAGGATCAGACTTCCAAGCGGCTCATTCCTCGTGCTTAACACTTTCATTTAAAAAGGAATGGCTTTATTTAGCATTGTTTAGGATCTCGTTGTTGATGGTGGATTTTCCAGGAAATGGTGCAATGGACTCGACATCCAACTGATGCAACCGAGCTGCAATGTTTTGTGCTTTTGAACTGTGGGGTTTTCAGCAGGACTGTCTTCAATGGGACTCTCTGCCTTTTATGTTGGTGAGAGGGAAAGGAGAGGTTGGCATAAAGGTCTGCTAATGGTGATGGATATCCCTCTATGTTCCAAGTTATGAAGTAAGTATACTTTTTAGGCGAGACACTACAGTCGAAACTCCTTCTTTAAACTTTAGAATGAGTTTGCTCTCTCCACATGAAAGGTTTTACACAGATTCTAACAGAACCGTGCAATCACATCGGGTCAGTGACAAATGTGAAACAAAGGAGCTCATTGGTCATTTCGAATAAAATCAAACTTCTCTCACCTCGGGTTAACGTTTTGTGCTTCTCTCATTAACTCCAAGGAAATCAGCAATGTTTTCCAGTCGCCGTGATATTCTTTTTCTTTCCTTTTTCCTGGTGAGCTTTGTTTTGAAGCGGAGAGACTGTGTGTGTCACTGATTGGTTGATCCACCTGTCAATCACCTCTGAACTGGCAGAGATGAAAACATTGTCCAGACTGATATCGATCTGTTTCTGATATCTGGTGGACTTTCCAGGCAGGGACATGGTGGTCGTTTTTTCTAAATGCTTTTTTCACAGCGACATAAAGGTCAGCCTTAAAGTAGCTCCAAACCAATACTGTTCAACTTTATTCTACAGAGGGACAGATTTTTTGTATGGTTTTGTCTTCGGAGCCAGAAACATATTTGAAATACGAAAAAAAAAGGTGACAAGAAAGGGTTTAACAACATCTGTAGAACTGAACCAGGACTAAACCTGGTCTAAACACCAGGATTAAACAAGGACTAAACCGGGACGAAACCAGGTCTAAACCAGGACTAAACTAGGATAAAACCCAGAATAAACCAGATATATACCAGGTCTAAACCAGGACTAAACCAGGTCTAAATAAGGACTAAACCAGGATTAAACCAAGTCAAAACCCAGACTAAACCAGGATTCAACCAGGACTAAACCAGGACAAAGTCTGGTCCAAACCTGGACTAAACCATGACTAAACCAGGTATAAATCAGGTCCAATCCAATAACAAGAGATAAAATATTTTCTACATTTTTCAGTAGATGGTTGAGGGACTGATCCGTCCTGATTTGGCCCACTTGTCTCAAGTTGAATAGCCCTGACCTACACAGCTTAAAATGCTGTACTTAGCAAGATTTTGACAGTTTGTATTGAAGGATTTGTTTATCTAATTATAATCTTGGTTTGTTAGTTTTAACTCCAAAAAATAAGGTACATTTTTAAAATGTATGTGCTAGTTTTCACTATCTATTGTATCGTATTGTACCAGATCAGCCTCCAAACGGCCTGTGACCCATCATCCAAATTTAAAATATATATATTTTCTCTTGTTTACTGGCTGAAAGGAAAAATATTCAGTATTTTTTATGCTGTTGTTAGCTTTTAAACATGCTCTTGAGTACCTTAAATGTGTCATCTTATGTAAACAAAAATAAAATAAAAATATGCACTAAATTCTCTGCTGTCTGCTCTGACATTTACTGAGTGTATGCAGCCAGTAGATGGCGCCAAGCTATACACAATTTAGTTATGTTATCACTTTAAGAGACGTTATGATCAGGCTAGCAGGAGCAGTTATCATGTTTCGACGGCAGAAATGTTGAGAGTGAGTCTGGCGATGATTTAAGGACTTAAAACAGCAGAAGATTCTTGGATAAGTGACGTCAAGTATCAGAAAAACATCACACATCGTGAGATTTTTAAGGGAGTGTTTTTGCTGTCTGGAGGGAGAGGATTTTCTAACCAGGATTCATCCAAATAGAATTAATGAAGCTGAATGCAATTCAAGGTATGTTTTTGATGACAGAACATGGATAAAAAGCTCAAAATAGACACAGAAGCAGAATATGTCCTTTAAATCCATTTCTGACTCATGTTTGTTACAACTGCGTGCTTACATTAGTCAAATTAATACCCTCTGTAGCCAGTAGATGGAGTTGTAATGCAATTCCTGACATAAGAAATGCCTCAGATACATTATTATAACTTCTAAATCATGAGATGCCAAAGCACAGTTATTCAAAAGCAGGTTTGAAGGATAATACCACCACAAATAATGCATATGTGTCATTTAAAATCTCCTTTTGAAACCATGCTATTGCTGTATTTGTGTCTTAATGTGGCAAAAACGTGAGCTTATGCAGATTTGACTTTACTTTACAGCCCCACTAGACGTATCGTTATCCTTGTCTCGTTTCTTCAGATTTCAGCTCTGCGCTTAAATGTGTCTCGCGGAGGTTATTTAAAGTTCTTCTTGAGGAGCTGACACCATATGCTGAGGTCTCACTGTGAGGTCAAACTCACCGGATTGCCGTATGGCCCTCTCGTTCCACTCTTCTTCCGGCGCTCTAATAGATTTGGAGCTCCCTGCTGCTCCTGCCACCTGCGATATTAGCGCCGAGCTCGACGGCCAAGCGTGGACTCCTCATCGGGAAATTACAGGGTTGCAAATCAGGGGTCACCTCGGCCCAGTCTCTGACAGTGGGTTGACATTGCTTTGATACTTGTTGTATGTATTGCAAATGTATCTTCACTGCAAAATCTCTACTACCAAACAACGCAAAGTGACGTTCATTAGGGTGGGAGTTAATGAGCGTTTCTTCTTCCCACTCCATTTCGAGCGAACATGGTTTACTTGCATTTACTTGAGAAATACGGACTCTTTCAAATGTGGGGGCAATCATGTATGGACTTGCGCATGAACCCGTTGGTTTGTAAGTGTACAAGGATGATGTGTAATTATAAACCAAATGTCTTATACTCTACAATTGCTTCAGAAATACGGAGAAATCTGTTGTAATTCAGTAATGCAGTACAAAGGACCAGGACTCAGGTAGTAGTTATAAAAGGCCTTTACTGATCGATCAGGGTGACTCACGGTCCTTTCAGTCGCTCCTCACAAAGGTTGAACAAAGGAACAGGGCCAGATATACCTTCATGTAAATTAGGTAAAAAGTAGGCGTGCATAACGAGTACTAAGTACAGAACTTGGGTTTCTATGAACATAACAGTACAAAGACACATAAATCAAAACATAAATCAGGAGGCCCTGGCTTGCAATAGTTGGACGTGGATGGGTGTGGGGAACTTTAAGAAAATATTGGGATGTCTGAGGACGACACCATATAAGGCAACACCATATGTGAAGCCAGACATGGATGACCTTGCTCCCGAAGAAGAGCGTTTTCCCTCTGTGGTCTAAAACATGCTTACAGCTGTTTTGAGCTTTTAGCCTTGTAAAGTTGTCCTTATCAAAGTCTTAACGATAATAGTGCCTTTTTCATCTCTATTTTTATTAATAATAGTATAATTTACACAAGTTTTTTTTCTTTTGGGGTGCACAGTGGCAGAGCGATAAGAGCTCCTGCCTCCCAATGAGGAGATTGTGGGTGCGACTCTCGGACCAGACCAACATCACACGATCTCTCTGGGTGGAGTCTGCGTGTTACCGTGGTTTCTCTCTGGGTTCTCCATCCACCGTCCAAAGACAGTATGTACCCCGCCCAAAGCCCAGAGTCACTGGGACAGGCTTCAGTCACCCCCTGAAATGGATGTTCTTTTGTGTGTTACTGTTTTATTTCATACCTGGCTTTTGGTTTGCTGTGCTGCCTTGGTCCTCCAGCCATTTCTTCTGTATTTTTATTTTATTTCTTCCTCGCGTGTCCCTCATGTGCACCCGTATAAATTTGAGAATCGCAACTTCCTCTTTTTAGTTTAGTTTAGTTTAATTTATTTGAATAGGGACAAGTATGCTTCATGAGCTCATGTCACATACTACAACATTTTAGCCAAGGCTAATTCTCAATGTCCGTCCCCAGAAGGGCTTTTACAGAGAAAATACAGTACAATAAAATACAGAGCGTTTAAAATACAGTACATTTAAAAAACAATACATACAGTGCAGATATTACATTATACAAATTACAACTATATATGGTCACATGTCTGACCACTGATCAAAAAATGTTTCAGTTTATTTTTTAAAAAGGGCCCAGGTCACCTCTCCCTTGAGTTCAGGGTAAACTGTTCCAGGCCTTAGTGCCTTGTACAGTGAAGACTGATTGTCCAAAAGTTGTTTTTCTCCTCGGGACCTGACAGTTCCCACTTTGAGCTCCTCTGGTTCTGGAGCCCACAGTCCTGAGAGGAACTACACTCTCACAAAGAACCCGAGGAGCTTGACCTTGTAAACATTTATGGATCAGCTTCAACTGTGACCATTTGATGTGATTAATGAAGGCCATCATCTTTAAATTTTTCAGACTATCACAATGATGGGACCTGATGGCTATCTTAGCTATTCCCTTTTACAAATCCCGTGTTAGGATAAGCCATCGTTTGTAATCCTCTGTTTTAAGTTTCTTTTCTGTTTAAATTTTGTCGTAATTTATCACCGTTACACTGTCATTTAAGTTTATATTGAGCACCGGTGTCGCTCCGTTGTTGTAATTAATTGATCTGAAGAAGGTATGCGAGGAATGCTAACTATGTCAATTGTCTTTTCCTGTAGTTTGGGCTGGATTGACACAAAGCATGTAAATCATATGTCTGTTATTGTCAACCAGATTAAACGGAGAGCGCCTCCAAACGTCCCATTGTGTTCCGTGTTCCTTATGCACCACTCTGCAACTGTACACAACTCCGTCTCTTTTCCTCAGAGCTCTAAACGTCTGCTTGGTTCTCTTTAAGGCGAGACACTGCATGCATAATTACCCTTATTTTATTTTTTTTGTCAGTTTGCGTTCTCAACATATAAGCTTTCATGTGGAACCAACAAACTTGTCCATCTTGGTCCTAAAGATGTTTAACTTCACTTCATCCATAGATTTCTCTGGGACATTGTAACTTCAAAGGGTGTTTTCTTAAAATACAGTTTTCTCTCACAGAGGCATAAAGATTAGACTTAAAGTTGCTCCGACACCAAACTGTACAATCTGGGACTCAGACTTGTTAATATCTAAGTCTAAACCTGATTTATTAAAGACTTTTTGGCCAATTTTCAGTCAGATCTAGTTTACTCAAAAACGAAATAAGAAATCCAAAATCCCCTTGGTAAAGTTTTGTTTAACAGTATGTGTACAAAATGAACCAAGAAATTTAAACCTGGTTCTTCATTTTTCAGATTTAATTGGTTTTGTTTTTTATCTAATTAAAGTTTAGTGTCTCACCTTAAAAAATTGAAACTTTTTTGAGATTTTAGTCTCAAAAAACTTACCTGAAATAGTGCCTTTTAATCTTTCGCACGTGTTTACTGCTTCTCTTTTCTCCACAGCCTTCTTCTCGTTAAGTCATGTACGTCGTTATCCATGCAGTGTTCCTTTGTCTTTACATAATCCAGAGATCTTCACCAAACTCGCTCTGATCATTTCAGAGTAAGGCTGGGCAATTAAAAAAGAGACGGCAACGTGAACACAGGCTTAGTGGTGAAATCGAGGTTCTTAATCAAACAAGTGCACAGAGCAGGGCAGGGTTCTTCTGCAGAGTGCAAGACAGAACTGAAAAGAATTATTTCTCACCAAACGCTGACTTGATCTTGTGATAAACCGCTGCATTTCCTTTGATGAAGCGTGAAAATGCATTCAGTGCTAAACAACTTGTGTGTTGAGGAAATAAAAGATTGGATGTCCTTAAACCTTTTGTTTTTAAATGACAAAAAGAGAAGTCATTGTGTTTGGGCCCAGTGAGGCAAACACAGCCACTGGTGATCCTGGTGCTCTGGCACAACATGGTGACCAATCTAGGTCTAAGACTGGATAATGATTTAAGACTTGATGCTCAAATTAACTCTTACTGTTGTTAAAACTTGTATCTATTTATTTTTTCAAATTCGTCAACTGGCTAAAGTAAAACCTGTTGTTTGACAGCATCACTTTGATATTTTAGTCCATGCAGTGGCGGACTTAGCAATAGGCAAAAAGCTACAATTGCCTTGAGCCCCCAACCTGAAGGGCCCCCAATAAGATGCCCCCGATCATCACAGACACAAGGTTCTGAAACAGTTGCTATACTCTCAATATCACAGTAAAGTAGTTCAGTGAACTTTTGAACAAGAAAGAGACCAACTGAATAGCCTGGGATGTATTAATCATGCCAAAGCATAATAAACTAAACAGTAACACTGTAAAATTACAGATGAAAATCCTGTATTTAAATCAGTTGGAACATGTGTTAAATGCGCCAACAAAGTGGCAATATGGTCAGATTTCTTAAATATTCTCCTGGGGAAGGACCTACTAACTAACTATTTAGAACATGTAAGCACATATGAATTAGAATTGTCCAATAGTTCACTTACCAACAAATTTATGAGCCTGTCTGGCCACCACATGTAAAAAAAAAACTAAAGAGACATGACAGAAAAATGATAGAAAATTACTTGAGGGGCCTGTACTTAATTTTTCCCTGGGTCCCCAAATCCCTAAGTACGCCTCTGAGTCCATGCTTTTATCACAAACCACCTAGATTATTGTAAGACACATTTTATGCTAGTGACTTTTTGAGCTTTTAACCATGTTCTAACAATGTTCCGTCATCACAAATATACCTGGAGTTGCATGAAGCTGCATTCACACTGTTTTGAGGAAAACTAGTAGTTAGATCCTTCCCCTCTGAGCGTCCAACACACCTTGATCTGGGACGTTTGTTCAGATCACTACGTCACTTATCTGAGAATCTTCTGCTGTTAGCTCTGAGCATTTCTGCCTTCTAAACACGATCACCGCTACTGCTAGACTGAACGTCATTGTTATAAAGTGCTAACATAACTAAATTGTGTATAGCGCTAGGCACCAGCTGGATGCACTCAGTAAGTGTCATTTCACAGAGCAGAGAGATCCTTTCATCCAGTCCTTTCACACTTTCATAAACCTGATGGCAAATTTAAGGTACTGGCATGTTTAAAAGATAATAACAATATGAAAAATGCATATTTTCCTTTGACCAAAAATCTCTTGCACGGCTGCAGCTTGTATAGAATACGACCTCTAGCCTTTTGACTGGTACAAAAAAGCTCACACACAGCACATCTGCTCTAATGTCCTTGCACTGGCTCCTGTTTTGTATTGCATTGCTTTTAAAATCCTTTTCATTGTTTTTAAATGCCTCCACAGCCTCACTCAGTATCTGTCTGACCTGACGGTGGGTGACCAGACGTCCTCTTTTTCCCGGACATGCCCTCCTTTTGGGACCCAAATAAAAGTCCGGGAGCAATTTTTAAATTACCTCCAGATGTCCAGAATTTTAACTCATTTTAGCCGTCGACAGCTCTCTGCAGCAGTCTGTGTTTAAAGCCCACTTTTTCCCTCCTGTACCTCTGTGCTCTCACACCTGACACAGCGAGGACAGGCTGCTCTGATGAGTGCTTCATGTCTCAAACTCGACAACACTTTTTTTTTTTTTCCACAAAAATGTATCTTTTGAAAATGTAAAATGTATTTTTGAAAAGATACATTCATAAATCCCAGATGAAAATGGCAGTGCAGTTTTTGCGATGTGAACCAAGACGCACGTACCTACACATGTCATATACACAAAACAAAATGCACATTCAAATGTCCTGGCTTAGAACCTGTAGTGTTTGTTCTGCTCTAAAGCACAGACTGAGGAGTGCACAAGAAGCAGCTCAGAGCAGGAGGACCACCACACACCATAACCCGATGAAAAACATACAGCTATGTGGGCTTATATAAGTTGAGTTGAGTTGAGAGATCCTTTAATTGTCCCACAATGGGGAAATTCCAGAAGAAGCAGCCGTTTCCAGCGCTAACAAAACTCTCAGAAAAGAAAAACAAGAACTGTATAGCAAGCAAACATTAATACACAGTATACAACAGATAAGATAAGATAAGATAAGAGATCCTTTATTTGTCCCACAATGGGGAAATTCCACTGTTGCAACACACAGTTTAGGACAGGAATGAAAGAAATAGGCGCATGCAATAAAAATAGGATAAATAAACATGGCAATAAAAAATACAATATAAAGTATACGGTATAAAGTGCACACTCTTATTTACAGTAAAATGGTAACTAAAGTGGCTTAAGTGTATTGTTATATACAGTAAGTGACTATGGTGCGGTAAAAGTGTATTAATAGTATGTTAAATTATATTGCACATGATTATAGCGGGTGACTGACACATGTTACAGTATTGCACATGATTATAGCGGGTGAATGGCACATGTTCAGGGCTAACAGTGTTCATTGTAAAGTCTGACAGCTCTAAAATGCACTGCAATACTGGGGCTAATTGCACACAGTTTGTGAAATGTTTTCCTGGTGAGGACCCCAGACCATTTGATACACATCATCACAACATTCAATTTAAACCAAATCTCAATCTAACTGTCCTGATGAAATAAATTATACATTAAAATGACCAGAGACAGAAATTCATGGTTACGCAAATACAGTTATTTTTTCACCGCCCCCAAACCAGGTGTTTTCCTTTTTGATAACCTGAATCTGGTCCCTCTAGTACACCCTGCGCTCACTCAGGTCGGCAGATCACTCCTCGTTATTCCCAAAAACCTCCTCCTTCTCTGTCTCGGTTCTGTTCTTTGCATTTTTCTGTCTTGTTTTGTATGTTTAAAATCTGAAAAAAAAGGCTGGATATTTTATCTCTACACAAAGAGAAAGAAAATACCAAAACGATGGCATTCAGAGGAGTGTAAAAAGGCCTCAATAAATTTTTTAAAGATCTGACCAAGCCTTAATCCAAAGGCTTTATTGCAAGACTATTTTTGTTTTTTTTTTAAGCGCCGCAGAGGTCAAAAAGAGCGCTATCTGAGCCCTCCACAAGAGTCACCTTTCTATCCTCCATTCCCCAACCTTGACTCAACGCCACGGACAGCACCGCTTCCTTCCTTATTGGATCCATTTCAGTTTGACCACGATCTAAAAGTAGAATGTGACGTGAGCGAGGCGTGTCATCTGATCTGTTTTCGGGGCATCTTTGTGACATCTGGACACACTTTCTAACAGTTTGATGTGTGAGGCCTGTAAAACCAGAAGCATGAGAGCAGCATATGGTTAAAGGACACAGATTCTGCTACAGTGACTTTTTTGTGCTTTTAATCCTCTTGTAACAATGTTCCATCAAAAACACTCCCTGCTGAACTCGCTCAATCCGTGACGTTTTTTTCAGATCATATACGTCACTTATCCAAGAATCTTCTGCTGTTTTAAGTCCTTAAATTATCGTCAGACTCGTTCTGAGCATTTCTAAAAGTGATTTCTGCTTGTACTAGCTTGATAATAGCATGTCACGCAGTCTCGAAAAGTGAGCGTTAGGCACCATCTACTGGCTGCATATGCTCAGGAAGTGCCAGGGCAGACAGTAGAGAAACTTGTTCATTTAGTGCATAATAAACTTTTTTTGTTGTTTCAAAACATGATATGGCAAATTTAAGGTACTCAAGAGCAAGTTTAAAGGTTAACAACAATATGAAAAGTGCATCAGCCCTTTTCCACAGCTGATTTGATCAAAGTTTGGATTTAACTTTTAACAAAGAGGTAAAACGAATACTATGTCAATAATAATGTTTTTAGCTGCACAGCGCCTCTTCTGTGAGTGCTCCAGTCCGTGTTTTAGCTGCTATTTTAACGACAACAGGATTAGTGTCAGTTTTGGATGACTCTAGATAAACCATGAAAACAACAAAAAGTCTGATGCATCCGTCTTTCGTCACTTACCGATGCAAAAGCAGATGTGAAAGCCGGTGCAAATCGGTTAATCATTCCATCACTACCATCCACAGTTGAACATACAGTATTTAGGACCAAAACAAGTCTGTCCCTCATTGTCGTCCTGCATGACCCACTGCTCTCATTCTCTGAGGCCATGCAGCAGTTGTGCCTCATTCTCCCCTCACACAGACCATGCAGACGTTCAGCTCCCCTCTTCTCACACAGACCATGCAGACGTTCAGCTCCACTCTCCCCTCACACAGACCATGCAGACGTTCCTCTCCACTCACACACAGACCATGCAGACGTTCCTCTCCCCTCCCCTCACACACAGACCATGCAGACGTTCCTCTCCACTCACACACCGACCATGCAGACATTCCTCTCCACTCTCCCCTCACACAGACCATGCAGACGTTCCGCTCCCCTCTCCTCACACAGACCATGCAGACATTCAGTTCTGCTCTCACCCTCACACACAGACCATGCAGATGTTCAGCTCCACTCTCCCCTCACACAGACCATGCAGACGCTCCCCTCCCCTCACACACAGACCATGCAGACGTTCCCCTCACACAGACCATGCAGACGTTCCTCTCCCCTCACCACACAGACCATGCAGATGTTCAGTTCCACTCTCCCCTCACACAGACCATGCAGACATTCAGTTCCACTCTCCCCTCAAACACAGACCATGCAGACGTTCCTCTCCCCTCACACAGACCATGCAGATGTTCAGTTCCACTCTCCCCTCACACAGACCATGCAGACGTTCAGTTCCACTCTCCCCTCACACACAGACCATGCAGACGTTCCTCTCCCCTCACACAGACCATGCAGACGTTCCTCTCCCCTCACACACAGACCATGCAGACTTTCCTCTCCCCTCCCCTCACACAGACCATGCAGATGTTCAGTTCCACTCTCCCCTCACACAGACCATGCAGACGTTCAGTTCCCCTCTTCCCTCACACAGACCATGCAGACGTTCAGTTCCACTCTCCCCTCACACACAGACCATGCAGACATTCCCCTCCCCTCACACACAGACCATGCAGACGTTCCTCTCCACTGTCCCCTCACACACAGACCATGCAGACGTTCCTCTCCCCTCACAGACCATGCAGACGTTCCTCTCCCCTCACACACAGACCATGCAGACGTTCCTCTCCCCTCACACAGACCATGCAGACGTTCAGTTCCACTCTCCTCTCACACACAGACCATGCAGACGTTCCTCTCCCCTCCCCTCACACAGACCATGCAGACGTTCCCATCCCCTCACACACAGACCATGCAGACGTTCCCCTCACACAGACCATGCAGACGTTCCTCTCCCCTCCCCTCACACAGACCATGCAGATGTTCAGTTCCACTCTCCCCTCACACAGACCATGCAGACATTCAGTTCCACTCTCCCCTCAAACACAGACCATGCAGACGTTCCTCTCCCCTCACACAGACCATGCAGATGTTCAGTTCCACTCTCCCCTCACACAGACCATGCAGACGTTCAGTTCCACTCTCCCCTCACACACAGACCATGCAGACGTTCCTCTCCCCTCCCCTCACACAGACCATGCAGACGTTCCTCTCCCCTCACACACAGACCATGCAGACTTTCCTCTCCCCTCCCCTCACACAGACCATGCAGATGTTCAGTTCCACTCTCCCCTCACACAGACCATGCAGACGTTCCTCTTCCCTCACACAGACCATGCAGACGTTCAGTTCCACTCTCCCCACACACAGACCATGCAGACATTCCCCTCCCCTCACACACAGACCATGCAGACGTTCCTCTCCACTGTCCCCTCACACACAGACCATGCAGACGTTCCCCTCCCCTAGACCATGCAGACGTTCCTCTTCCCTCACACACAGACCATGCAGACGTTCCTCTCCCCTCACACAGACCATGCAGACGTTCCTCTCCCCTCCCCTCACACAGACCATGCAGACGCTCCCCTCACACACAGACCATGCAGACGTTCAGTTCTGCTCTCCCCTCACACAGACCATGCAGACGTTCCTCTCGCCTCCCCTCACACACAGACCATGCAGACGTTCCTCTCCCCTCACACAGACCATGCAGACGTTCCTCTCCCCTCCCCACACACAGACCATGCAGACGCTCCCCTCACACACAGACCATGCAGACGTTCAGTTCTGCTCTCCCCTCACACAGACCATGCAGACGTTCCTCTCCCCTCCCCTCACACAGACCATGCAGACGTTCCTCTCCCCTCCCCTCACACACAGACCATGCAGACGTTCCTCTCCCCTCCTCTCACACAGACCATGCAGACGTTCCTCTCCCCTCCCCTCACACAGACCATGCAGACGTTCCTCTCCCCTACCCTCACACAGACCATGCAGACGTTCCTCCATCCCCTCACACACAGACCATGCAGACGTTCCTCTCCCCTCCCCTCACACAGACCATGCAGACGTTCCTCTCCCCTCACACAGACCATGCAGACGTTCCTCTCCCCTCCTCTCACACAGACCATGCAGACGTTCCTCTCCCCTCACACACAGACCATGCAGACGTTCCTCTCCCCTCCCCTCACACACAGACCATGCAGACGTTCCTCTCCCCTCACACAGACCATGCAGACGTTCCTCTCCCCTCACACAGACCATGCAGACGTTCCTCTCCCCTCACACAGACCATGCAGACGCTCCCCTCACACACAGACCATGCAGACGTTCAGTTCTGCTCTCCCCTCACACAGACCATGGAGACATTCCTCTCCCCTCACACAGACCATGCAGACGCTCCCCTCCCCACACACAGACCATGCAGACGCTCCCCTCCCCTCCCCCCTCACACAGACCATGCAGACGTTCAATTCCACTCTCTCCTCACACACAGACCATGCAGACGTTCCCCTCACACAGACCATGCAGACGTTCCTCTCCCCTCACACAGACCATGCAGATGTACAGTTCTGCTCTCACCTCACACAGACCATGCAGACGTTCAGTTCTGCTCTCCCCTCACACAGACCATGCAGACGCTCCCCTCCCCTCACACACAGACCATGCAGACGTTCAGTTCTGCTCTCCCCTCACACAGACCATGCAGACGCTCCCCTCCCCTCACACACAGACCATGCAGACGCTCCCCTCCCCTCCCCCCTCACACAGACCATGCAGACGTTCCCCTCACACAGACCATGCAGACGTTCCTCTCCCCTCACACAGACCATGCAGATGTTCAGTTCTGCTCTCACCTCACACAGACCATGCAGATATACAGTTCTGCTCTCCCCTCACACAGACCATGCAGACGTTCCTCTCCACTCTCCCCTCACACAGACCATGCAGATGTTCAGTTCTGCTCTCCCCTCACACACAGACCATGCAGACATTCCTCTCCCCTCACACAGACCATGCAGACGTTTCTCTCCCCTCCCCTCACACAGACCATGCAGACGTTCAGTTCTGCTCTCCCCTCACACAGACCATGCAGACGCTCCCCTCCCCACACAGACCATGCAGACGTTCAGTTCTGCTCTCCCCTCACACAGACCATGCAGACGTTCCTCTCCCCTCACACAGACCATGCAGACGTTCCTCTCCCCTCACACAGACCATGCAGACGTTCCCCTCACACAGACCATGCAGACGTTCAGTTCTGCTCTCCCCTCACACAGACCATGCAGACGCTCCCCTCCCCTCACACACAGACCATGCAGACGTTCCTCTCCCCTCACACACAGACCATGCAGACGTTCCTCTCCCCTCACACAGACCATGCAGACGTTCCTCTCCCCTCCCCTCACACAGACCATGCAGACGTTCCTCTCCCCTCACACAGACCATGCAGACGTTCCTCTCCCCTCCCCTCACACAGACCATGCAGACGTTCCTCTCCCCTCCCCTCTCACAGACCATGCAGACGTTCCTCTCCCCTCCCCTCACACAGACCATGCAGACGTTCCTCTCCCCTCCCCTCACACAGACCATGCAGACGTTCAGTTCTGCTCGGTGGGTTCGGCCTCAGAGCTCCATAATCACTCATTGTTCAGGATGTGGCTCGGTGATGTTCGGGCTGATGGAGTGTGGACCTTGTCTGATCCGGGGCCCCAGTGTCTTTGATTTGATCAGTGCTTGTCCCCTCCTGGCACCCTTACATGGCCCTGACAGCAGTGACAAAGGAGCAGTGGACGTGTTGACGCTGACTGATTCCTCTTGACCCAGATACAGAGAGGACAATTTGAAATGTCTCAGAGGCCAGGCTATTGAGAGGGAAAGGTGCACAATGTCACTTTTATGTGTGGAATAAAGCTAGCCACCTATTTTGTTGATAATAATAACAAGTTGATATTTTATACATGACCCATATTTCTATAACATTTTATTTGACCTAAGTGTGTGGTAAAAAGTGCAAACACCAAAGCCAAAGGATCTATTTGTGAGTAAGGATTGTTATTTCCCAGTTTGAGTCACTTAAATTTAAACTCAAATGTATCTGTACTCAGCCTGTCTGTGGGTGGGTTTGGTTGTGTGGGTCGGGTGGTTGTGGGGGAGGTTGGGAGGGAAACGGCATGTGGGAATGTTTTTACTGCACTTTTTGTTACATTTTATGTATGAGAAGCGCTTTATAAATAAAAAATAAAGTAAATCCCAGGGCAGAGCGGCTAGAGCTTCTGCCTCCCAATAAGGAGATCGTGGGTTCAAATCCACACCTCACCAACATCACATGATCTCTCTGGGTGGAGTCTGCATGTCCTCCTCGTGTTACCGTGGGTTCTCTCCGGGTTCTCCGGCTCCTCTCACCGTCCAAAGACATGACTGTGTAGGTTAATTGACAGCTCTAAATTGTCCCTAGTGAATGAATGTGAGAGTGAATGGTTGTCTGTCTCTGTGTCAGCTGTGACGAGTTGGCCACTGTTCAGGGTGTACCCCGCCTAAGGCCCAAAGTCACTGGGATAGGCTCCAGTCACCTGCGACCCCGGGAATGGGAATAAGCGGTAGAAAATGAATGAATAAAGTAAATAATAAAATAAAGTTTGATTTGATTGAAAATGTAATAATATGCTGTGTAATATTTGAAGTTAAATAATTGAAATGGAGGAAATACGGCTGTAGCATGTCAAGAGATCTTAAAATGAAATTGTTTATTTATAGTAGAACATCATAATTGAGAATTGCGGTAGCTCCTTTAACACCTGCCCCCAAAATCCCCTCCATACCTTGCCTTCTCTCCCTCCTACAGGTAAAGTTGAAAACATTCTGCCGATTGAAGACACCATTTTGTTTATTCCCCCAAACCTTAACACAGTCCAAAAATTGACTGTGACCGTGAGATTCTGGTGTACCGCGGGCCTGGTGACATTTGTTTTCTCTACCTCTGCCCGGGTGCTGTTTTCTGTCAGTTTACCCTCTGCGGCTCCTGTGCTATTTCTATCACTCTGTTTTGAACACAACTGTCTGTTCTGTTATCTCTGATCTGCAGACTCTTCCCTCTCTCGGAGTCTGTGTGATCTGGGCCTGCTGTCCCCCGGGGCTCTGTCTTTGTCCACCTCCTCTGTAACACACAGCTTTGATTGTGGGTTGCAACTTGTTTCAAAAGCTTATATGAAGTTATTTTGAGCAATATGTGACCTGAAAGACTAGGGTTTTTTTATTAGTCGGTTCTTCAGTGCTCCAACAGTGATCATTATAGATAAATAGTCAGATTGATGTATGGATTGAAATTGATTCAAGAGAATGGCCATGAGTTAAATGTCAGTACTAACAAGTTAGATGGTGAAAGCTTGCAGGTTTTCTGCTAAAAAAGCTGAGAAGAGGAGCTTGTACCCGCCTGGTGTCCATTATTTCAACAATCTCTCATTACGCAGACTCTCTGTGGAGACTGTCACATATAACACCAATTCCTAAAAGACCTGGTGCTACCGCAAACAATAATCTGTGCCCTGTGGCTCTGACCTCAAATGTCATGAAGTGCTTTGAAAAATGAGTTGTCACTGGACGTGGAGTCACTATTGGACATTTATCAGTTTGCCTATAAGAAGAACAGGAGCACTGAAGATGCTGTTCTAAGCACGGTTCACTTTGTGTCCAAACATTTAGCCAGTGTGTTATTTGATTGTAGCTCAACTTTGAATTAAAGGTCCCATATTCTGCTATTTTGCCCTTTACACAGTCTATTCTAAGGGCTTTGTTGATAAATGTTTGCGTTGTGCAATATCCATAACATAACAGTTTCCAGAAAACACCCATTTCTTGGACTGGCCCCCCTCCTTGCAAAAGCAAACGGCTCACTCTGAGATCTGACCCCCCCGAATAAAGAGCAGGCTGCCTCCCCCGCCCAACCCGCGAGCCCCAACCCGTGACGAAGCCTTAGAGCGGAGATGGTGCGCATGCGCCGTGTGCTCCGGTAAACAGCGATACACAAACACTGAATAAACATTTTATCCGTCCTGACGGTGCGTCATGCTGAGTCCTACGTCCTGGATCTGACCTGGAGTTTGACGTGCTCCAGGACCTCAACGACGGACGTTGCCGTTTGGTAAATAACAAGCTAACTCTTCTATCTGTCGTATCCATCGTGTAATTACTGTGTAGCATTAGCATTAGCTGTTTTTATTATTGCGGCTGCGCACTTCCTGGAGGCGTGGCTTAAACACCGCGTCATCCTTGTGAAGCCGCGTTATCTTAGTGAGGAGCCCCCGTCTGCTGCTCAGCCGAGGGGGATGGAAAAGACAGTTCTCTAGCGAAAGCATGCGGGAATCAATCAAAAAACCACTTTGGGCACAACATACGAGGCCCAAATAGCACTGTAGGAAGGTTAAACCTCTGAAAAGTCGATTTTGCATGTTATGGGACCTTTAAGTTAAAGAGAAAACTCACTTGCTTTTAGAGAAGTTTTCTAACATGGATGTTAGTGCTTTTATTATTTTTTGAACAACAGAACACATATAAACGCGTATAAAAGTGAACTGTACATTGTCTCAGGTCAGACACAGCAACACTGGGGTTCCACAAGGATCTGTGTCATCGCCTGTACTTTTCGCTCTCTATCACCCGGAGGAGGCTGAGAGTCCCCAGTGCAGGAACAGCAGACTCAAGCTGTCATTTGTTCCAGCCTCAGTCAAAGTGCTCAACTCCAAGAACAGCGCCGCTCGCACAGCACGCTAGCACTTTACTTACTTATAAATACTGCGTGTGTTTTAATAATTATTATTAAGAAAATCTGCCCTTGAGGACAATAAAGTTTATGCTATGGTATTTTATTCTAATATTAAATACCTGTAACACAAAGGCAGCTATCACATGGGCTCAGTAATTTCTCCTAAGAAAAAAAAAAAAAAAGTACTGAAGATTTATTGGCATTGACAGTTAACACAATTCACAAAATAGGAATTAATTTGTGATGCAACATGAAACAATAAATATAAATGATAAATTATGATCAAATAAAGTCATTGAAGACCAAAATAAGGAGTTAAATAAAAATAGACCTTGACTGAATATAAATACAAAATAGTACAGTATGGACAGAACAAAAGTGCAAAACTATCAGTGCAAGACCGGTATTATGAAACCTTCATGAGTCCAATGGAAGTGGAGAAAATGCTGTTCCTGTCCGAATGCACCGTAACCTCCTGCCCGAGAGGAGTCCATGTCAAGGTGCGAAGGGTCCGCCGTGATCCGACCTGCTCGTCCCAGAGTCCTAGAGAAAAGGGAGGCTGCAGCCATGTTGGTTCTGATGGAGGAGTCGGGCAGGGCCAGCATGTAGTTGTTGTAAACATTTAACTGTAATGAACTTGAGAAAACAACAGACGTCTTTGCGATTTTATTCAAACAGAGAAAATATGTTTGCAAAGAGAGGTTGGCCATACAAGTCTGCACAGAGATAAACCAACCTAAAGAGCAGAGTTTCAGCAATCATCTCAATAAGATCAGTCGCTGTTGATGAGAAGAGCATGGGAGAAAGAACACTGCCCTGTGGAGTTCCTGGACAATTTGGAGGAAAAAAGTAAGTTAAAGTCTATGTGACATATTCTCCTGATATTCTAATTAATCTTTTTATTTGATGGGGTAGCACCTGAGGTAAGTATTTAGCATAGTTTTACATTTGTGAATTTGTGGTTTGTGAAGAAATTCTGATAAATGCAGAATGACATATTTTTTCTGACAGTTTAAAAGCGCACTGAACAAAATAAAAACGTTATCAGGTATTACTATTTGTCAAATAATAACTATTGTGTAATTTATATGGATTTTGGACTGTGTTTTAAAAATGGTTGCTAGGTAACAGTTGTGGCACTACCTCTATGTCATTTTTTGCTGCCCATGTTCAACCAGGAAGTACAATTATAAACCTTATGAAAACTGTCAAACTGGGGACAAATGGACAAAATGTCTAGTCAAATCTTAAATATAATCATATTCACTATGTTTTCGTGAAATCTGTCATCTAATCTCACATATAGACTTTAAGGACGAACAAAAAAAAAAAAACTCAGAAGACACTAGTCTCACTTGTTAGAGGGGTTTAAGAGGGTAATCTCAGTGGGGAATTATGTTCATCTGAGGTAGATTATCCGTCTAGTGCGATATTCATAAATTCATTATAATGTCTATGTTATTCTAGAGCGACTAAAAGGCAAAGTGTGTGTAGTATTCTAGCATGTCCCATGAGAATGCGTTGTATTTTATAATAACCTACATCACTTATTCCCAAAGGCTGGGTCAGATTTGCACATCAAGTCATGTCCTCCAACAATGGTTGTGAAGAAGCTGCTCTATGGAGCTTTAGATGCTTATCAGTGTTGTAAAGATAATTAATAGTTGTAAGGACATGGAAATACATTACAGTGCCATTTCAAAAGAACATAATCCTATTATTCAGTTCGGTAAAGCAGCCAGCTGTGACAGGAACCAAGGAAGAGAGAGTGTTTAAGGACATGACATGAATAGAAAAGACAAGCTCTGTCCACTGATCTTCAAATAAATACAAAAATAGTCCTGATCCCAGAAGGGGTCATTTATTGTGATAGAAATTGGGAGGTAAATAGAATTCTCTTTCCTCAATGGGTCACAGGTAGAAAGCAGATTAAATGTTAAATGTTCAAGAGAATTTAATAGATTAAATAGCTGTCCCAGAGCACCCCCTGTCCTTGACTCTCCTTCTCAACAAGCAAAAACTACAAAAAAAAAAAAACCTTTTGGAAACAGTAGAAATCTTGGGGAGAACCACAGTGAAGAAGAGATCCTACTCCCACAGACGGACAGGCTGCAGATGGACCAGGACTGATACATCCATTTGGACCAGAACCACTCAAGAGGAAGGAAGGTGGATCATCTAGTGTAGTGAGAGTTCCTCCAGGCAGATGAGGAACAGTTCATCTAGTGTAGAAAGAGTTCCTCCAGGCAGATGAGGATCAGTTCATCTAGTGTACAGAGAGTTCCTCCAGGCAGATGAGGATCAGTTCATCTAGTGTACAGAGAGTTCCTCCAGGCAGATGAGGATCAGTTCATCTAGTGTACAGAGAGTTCCTCCAGGCAGATAAGAAACACTTCATCTAGTGTAGCGAGAGTTCCTCCAGGCAGATAAGAAACACTTCATCTAGTGTAGAAAGAGTTCCTCCAGGCAGATGAGGAACAGTTCATCTAGTGTAGAAAGAGTTCCTCCAGGCAGATGAGGAACAGTTCATCTAGTGTAGAAAGAGTTCCTCCAGGCAGATGAGGAACAGTTCATCTAGTGTAGAGAGAGGTCCTCCAGGCAGATGAGGAACAGTTCATCTAGTGTACAGAGAGTTCCTCCAGGCAGATGAGGAACAGTTCATCTAGTGTAGAAAGAGTTCCTCCAGGCAGATTAGGATCAGTTCATCTAGTGTACAGAGAGTTCCTCCAGGCAGATGAGGATCAGTTCATCTAGTGTACAGAGAGTTCCTCCAGGCAGATAAGAAACACTTCATCTAGTGTAGAGAAAGTTCCTCCAGGCAGATAAGAAACACTTCATCTAGTGTAGAGAGAGTTCCTCCAGGCAGATGAGGAACAGTTCATCTAGTGTAGAAAGAGTTCCTCCAGGCAGACGAGGAACAGTTCATCTAGTGTAGAAAGAGTTCCTCCAGGCAGATGAGGAACAGTTCATCTAGTGTAGAAAGAGTTCCTCCAGGCAGATGAGGAACAGTTCATCTAGTGTACAGAGAGTTCCTCCAGGCAGATGAGGATCAGTTCATCTAGTGTACAGAGAGTTCCTCCAGGCAGATGAGGATCAGTTCATCTAGTGTACAGAGAGTTCCTCCAGGCAGATAAGAAACACTTCATCTAGTGTAGAGAGAGTTCCTCCAGGCAGATGAGGAACAGTTCATCTAGTGTAGAAAGAGTTCCTCCAGGCAGATGAGGAACAGTTCATCTAGTGTAGAAAGAGTTCCTCCAGGCAGATGAGGATCAGTTCATCTAGTGTACAGAGAGTTCCTCCAGGCAGATGAGGATCAGTTCATCTAGTGTACAGAGAGTTCCTCCAGGCAGATAAGAAACACTTCATCTAGTGTAGAGAGAGTTCCTCCAGGCAGATAAGAAACACTTCATCTAGTGTAGAGAGAGTTCCTCCAGGCAGATGAGGAACAGTTCATCTAGTGTAGAAAGAGTTCCTCCAGGCAGATGAGGAACAGTTCATCTAGTGTAGAGAGAGTTCCTCCAGGCAGATGAGGAACAGTTCATCTAGTGTAGAGAGAGTTCCTCCAGGCAGATGAGGAACAGTTCATCTAGTGTACAGAGAGTTCCTCCAGGCAGATGAGGAACACTCCATCTAGTGTAGAGAGAGTTCCTCCAGGCAGATAAGAAACACTTCATCTAGTGTAGAGAGAGTTCCTCCAGGCAGATGAGGAACAGTTCATCTAGTGTAGAAAGAGTTCCTCCAGGCAGATGAGGAACAGTTCATCTAGTGTAGAAAGAGTTCCTCCAGGCAGATGAGGATCAGTTCATCTAGTGTACAGAGAGTTCCTCCAGGCAGATGAGGATCAGTTCATCTAGTGTACAGAGAGTTCCTCCAGGCAGATAAGAAACACTTCATCTAGTGTAGAGAGAGTTCCTCCAGGCAGATAAGAAACACTTCATCTAGTGTAGAGAGAGTTCCTCCAGGCAGATGAGGAACAGTTCATCTAGTGTAGAAAGAGTTCCTCCAGGCAGATGAGGAACAGTTCATCTAGTGTAGAGAGAGTTCCTCCAGGCAGATGAGGAACAGTTCATCTAGTGTAGAGAGAGTTCCTCCAGGCAGATGAGGAACAGTTCATCTAGTGTACAGAGAGTTCCTCCAGGCAGATGAGGAACACTCCATCTAGTGTAGAGAGAGTTCCTCCAGGCAGATGAGGAACACTTCATCTAGTGTACAGAAAGTTCCTCCAGGCAGAGGAACATCTGGTTCTACAGGTCAGGGTGCTGAGATGGGGGGGGCCATCACTGGAGCAGTCACCGCAGTGTCAGATTAAAGTCTGGGTTAAACTGTCCTAGGCCAAACTATATCCAGGGGGTAAAGTAGCCTAGGCCAGACTCCACCCCTCTGGGCCAGAATATACTCCTGTAATTTCCTTCTTAAAGATGGAGTACCCAACTTTTACCCATAATTAGTCAATTCTGTTTCCCGCCCAGAAAGTACATTGTAAAAACAGACCTTTGTGAAAAAATCAGATCACTACATCACTGCGTCCAATAAAAAACATTTAATCTTTTTCAAACTTGTGCGTCACTGAAAATGTTTTGAGATGAGAGCTGGGGCTTTTGCATCTGAAAAAGCTGCTAAAAGACAAAAACGTCATGCATGTGAATACTTAGTTTTAATTAGGCCCAATGAAGCCTAAATGTATTTACTTATTCATTATTTGCCCAGGCAGTTCTCATTTACAAGGATGACCTGCCAAGAAGCAGCACAGAAACGACTAAAGTACACTCACATCAATCAAAGCATGCAACAGCAACACATTTGAGGTCAAGATCTAAAAGTGTGAACATATGCTGTGAAATACATGGAGAGAGTGTTTGAATGAAGACAGAGATACAATTTACCAAATCCAACGACTGAAACCAGTTTACAATGACCTCATATGAGCTGCTGATGTGTCTCTGTCATTTTATATCCCAGGATTAGCTCAGGAACAAAACGTCATCATGTGGGTTTAATCTGGCGCAGGGAGGAGAAATTGGCTTGGACCAGAATATACCCGGAGTATAAAATGTGAAATATACCTCGAGCCTAGACCTTTCCAGGCAGGAGGTAGACTTCAGCCTGTTACACTGGAACCCTGTTTGTTCTCACCAATGACACAATTTGAATATATTCTTGCGTTTATAATCAATCAGGAGGGCATTTGAGCAGTGAAAATATTCGGTGGTAGAACCTCCTTATCATGTAAATGTAACATAAAAGTATTCTTGCTGGTCTTTCAAGTCTATATGGCAGATTAGACTACACATTTCACTAAAACGTAGTGGCCAGACCATGATGACACTTAAGAACTTAATGGAGACAATTTTTTTTGGTGGAACTAGATTATTTTACTTGTCTCAAACAGTTTGTGACTTGTTTCAGCACATTATTTCTTACTTCAATCCAAATTATTTACCTGCACAGCAAAAAATTAAAATCTATCCAAGCTTAAAATGGCTCGAATTTATCATTTTTATTTTATTCATTTTTATCTGGATTTGAGAAGTTTTGACTCGATGATTAAATTGCTGATGTGATGTAGAATATTTAACTTGTTTCAAGGTATTTATGATTAATCATATGATAATTTTGCTTAAAAATAAGAAAATACATTTGTCAGTGGGGTAAGTAAAATTATCTTAACCCACTGACAGATAATTTGGCTTGAAGTAAGAAACAATGTACTGAAACTAGTCACAAACGGTTTGAAACAAGTCAAATAATCTAATTCCATCAAATAAATAGTCTCCACTAATTTTAATCAAAACGTCTGAAATTCACATTAATATCCTGAAATCAAAACATTTTAACTTGTCTAGAAATTGACTTTTGCAGTGCAGGTGCGAAATAACATTTGTAATGCTAATTATTTAATCTTTTATTGAACAATAAAGATCAGGAGAGTCATCTAGTGAGGAGTCCGCCGCTCCTGTCACATCTTCAAGCAGACGAGATCAAGAAAAAGGCGGATCATCCACCTCACGATCCAAGGACGTGGTCAAGGCTCAAGACGTGCTGGAGAGAGAGTCCTCAGTAACTTGGCCCGTCCTGCAAGGTCTTTACATGGATGTATTAAATGAACCCAGATTGATTCGTGGCCGTGCGAGGTATTGCAGCCTCTTGGGTCCACTGGATTTAGGCAAATGTCTGAATGTGATTATTGTCCATGTTTCTCATTGGGCACTGGGCTGCCAGGTTTCACTCCATCTCCACGAGCACCGTGTTGCCAGGTTCCACCGTTTTCTACCTGAGCGCTGTGTTGCCAGGTTCCACCATTTTCTCCTCGACATCTCGTTGCCAGGTTCCACTCATCTCTCGGTCACCGTGCTGCCAGGTTCAGCTCACTTCCCTAACACAGTGTTGCCCTCTAGCTCTAGGTGGCTTATCCTCATGCTTCGTTCTTGCAAATGTCCTTGCTCCCAGCACATCATCGCATTGCTCCCGATACCCATTCTCCACTCAGTACTTGGACTTCCACCAGGAAGTGTCGCCAACTAGCGAAGCCCTGCACCTCAAGGCCCCGCCCTCTGCCTCGTGACCGTCTACCTCGCTGTTTTCGCCTACCAGACCGCCCTCTGTGTCGTTGGCTCCACCCTGCATCGCCTGCTCGCTCTCCGTGCCACAGTCTCTCCACACCACTGGTATGCTGGACCCTCATCCACCTGCCACAGCCTTGTGCTTTCACCCGTGCCTGTGGAGCCCCGTCCTCAGTGTCCCGGGCCCTCTGATGCTGCAGGTTCCGGCCTCTGCCTCGATCATTGTGTCTCAGCCTTTCATGGCGCAGCCTCCGCCCTCAGTGTCATTGGGCTCCGCCCTCTGTGTGTGCCCCCGGGACGCAGGCTCCGCCCTCCATGAAGCTGGTTTCGCCAGCATCTGCTCGGGCTCAGACCCCCGTGACACAGGCTCCGCCCTTCACGAAGCTGGTTTCATCAGCTTCTGCTCGGGCTCCGCCTCCTGCGACGCAAGCTTCTGTCAAGCTGGTTCGCCAGCATCTTCTTGGGCTCCGCTCTCTCCATCTTGTGCTCTGCCCTCCATGCCACAGGCTCCGCCCTTAGTGTCTTTAGCTCCACCCTCAGCATCTTGGGGCTCCCTTCCGCAGGCCCTGCCATGCAGGTCGTTGGCTCAGCCCTCCAGCTGACCTCAAACCCAATCCTCCAAGTTACTGACCCCTCCCAGCAGGACAGATTCGAACCTACTACCAACTGTATTAGTTTTAAGCACAACTTCGAACATATTGAAATTCAGCACGCAAAACGATAACACTGCGGACTCACTGTCCTTTTTACCAACTCAATATTTGGATTTTGATGATTAATCAACCAGAACCACACTGAGGAGAGATGATATTACAGGACACATCTTATGCATTTTTGTTGTTATTGACCTTTTAAAACGCTCTTTATTAACTTTGCTTTGGCATCTCATGATTTAGAACTTAAATAATGTATGCACTGAAAACCACACATCTCAGCAGGACTGCCCTTGTCAGGATTGTTGCTAGCACTCCATCTACAGGCAGCAGAGGGAATTACAAAGGGGAGATGAACAAAAGCTAGCGCCTGACATGCTTATACAAGCACACAATTATAACCAAAGTGATTTGAGGCAGAAATGCTCAGAATGAGTCTGTGATGATTTATGGCGTGATTTATGGAGTTTTACCATTGACGTCACAAATCTGGGGAATTTGAAGTCAAGTGATTTTGTGAGGCTCAAAGCCAAAACAACTCATAAACAGGATTAATGAAACAAGCGTGAATGAAGCTAAATACCACCCCTGTTTTTGATGAGGGAAGAATGTTACAATGTTAAAATATAAAAAAAATCATAAAGCATAATATGTGTTCTTTAAATTGTGCTTAAATAAGAGCTATGATAGTGTCAAAGCAGTTTGTTTTCAAAACTGACCTTTTAGAAAGGCAGGAGTGGTCTAAGATCTCGGCAGGTGTGATCCTGTCTGCCTCCTTCATCTCCAGCATCTGAAACATCAGATCTATGCACTCCTGCAACTCCTGCATTTCTTGCGAGCTGGAACCTTGGAAATCGTTCTGTAACAAACAAATGAGAAATGCAATAGACCACTGTTATTCATTTGAGTGCAGAGATAGGAAACTACATTGGATTTGTGTTTGAGTCGTCTGAGAAAGAAAATACTTACCCTTATAAGTTCTTCAAATGTGGAGAACCTCTCTGAACGGTACACCTGGATGTTCCCCGGGTCCAAGCGATGCAGCTTCACAAACTCTTTATCCGTCTGAAAGAAAGTACAGTGGAATTTAATAACACAAAACAATAGTAGTTAAAAATATATACATTTATTTTTATGTCATGGTTATTCATCAGAATTCTGTGAACAGTCACTTCATGGGGACCTTATGCTTTGTGGGACCAAAAGTCAGGTCTCCATGAGGTAAATCCTTCAATATTATATCACTGACATAGTTTGAATGTTAGGGTTTAGGTTACACAAGTGGTAATCCACCAACTAACGGAGCTTTGTGAGGGAAGCAATCCATTCATTTTAATGTAGAAGAACTGCTGTATCACCCATTGTCCAACAACTAACAGAACAAACATGGACTTGAGGTGTTTTATTGTGCCAAATATAGACGCTAAGACATGGAGAAGAATAAAGGGGTCTAACGGCCCAAATTTGTATAGAAATATTTTAGAATGCTAACGGTAGCTAGGGGCTAAATGCTACCGTGATGCTAGCGCCAACTGGTGTATTTTACCTTATACGGAACAGTCCTAACGCCATGTCAGCAAGATAACTTAAACTATTTTTGCTTAAAATACACAATAATTTGTCCGGAAGCATATTAAAAGGGGGAAAAATTGTGTTTTCTGTTGAATCAAAGGAGAGTTTTGACCCACACCAGACCACGCCACGCACTATGACACGCTGCAGACTGTATCTTTTATGGTTTAAGTTAGTATCATTTTCCAGAAAAGGAATATAAGTGAATGCAATGTCATGAGAGATTTATCATTAAGTCCCAGCTCTTGCCACGCAGGCCCTCCGAGAGAATGTCATCAGGGAGTTTACTGAAATATCTAACCATGATCTTCAACTGGAAAAAAGAAAAGGTGTGATTTCAAATGATTATTGCACCTGACTATTTTCTGTTTTAGAATGGAACTGATGACTTACGGTCTCAAACTCGGACTTGTTGGGGAACAGGTCAAAGCCAAGCAGCATGGAGGCCATCATGGTTCCCAGAGACCAGACGTCTATGGCCTCGCTGAACGGCAGTCCCAAAATGGTCTCCGGAGCTCTGTCATTGAAAAGCATTGAAAAGACATTTTGGAAAGTAAAGTCATGTAGTGCCCTCAAATCAAAACCAACTCTTTACTGATTCATCTTCTTACATTTGGATCTTTTTTTAATGTACTTTATTATAATTGTTCTTATGATATGTTTTGCCATTGACATTTTTTGTGGCTTTTTTTTTAATTATTGGATTTATTTTATTAATGCATTCATTTTTTGGGGGGAGGAGACAAGTCACATAAAAAAATATTTAATTTTACATTATGGCTTGCACAGGCACACAAGTCATAAAATAAATAAATAAAAAATATTAACAAAAACAAATGAAAAGTCACCTGTAGTTGAGGTTCTGCAGAGTCATCCCTGGTTGGGGTCAATGGTCTCAAAAGTCTGTGAGTTTGACTTTGAGCTGGTCGGCCTAAGCGCACAGCCACACACTGTCCAGCGTCACCTGAGTGTGGATGACTCTTAGAGACTTCGGGGCCTTTAACGCTGTCGCCATCTGGAGGAGACAAGACACTTTTAACAAGGGTCACATTTCCTTTGACTCCACTTTGTTGACTTTATTGTGTTACCGTTTTTCTTAATGCTATATGTGCTGACAAATATTAGATTAAGAATATATGTTAATAGTTTTTCCTACTTTAAAAATTCACCTTTTAAATATTAATTGCATAGATTTTCAAGTCCTTAAATTCAGTAAAAAGAGTGTAAAATTTTGTGTGAAAATATTTGCGGCAAATATCCAAAATGCCAAGGCTGTTTCCTACAGTTAGGTTAGGTTTATATTCACTCACTGATTGTACACTCTGAATTTAGACTATTGAATTTCAGTGACTAAAAATATATGCATTAAATACTGAATACATTATTAGTATTACCCCTTTTATTAAAGGGATAAAAATACATAGAAATTGTACACTGCAAAATTCAAAAACTGTCATTTAAGAATAAAAAAATATATCAATTTGTGAAATTCCCCAGCAATTTAAATTATACATAAACTTCCATAAAAAAAAAAATTTAAAAAATCAAACAAAAATTGGTGACTAACTAAAATTAGACTAAAAGTACTGATTATTCATTGATAAAAATGGTCAAATGAACAGCGTCCTACCTGCTGAACAATGCAGCGCACACCTCCGAGGGCCAGGGGGCGATGGGTGGCCATGTACTGGCTCATGTTCGTGTCCAGATTTTCACAGATGAGGGCCTTTCCCAAACACATTTGGGTAAAGGCCACGCGTTGAACAATGTTTTGTCCGTCCAAGCCTTTAAACATCATTCTCCTCATCAGCTGCGTCTGGAGCAGTGGGCGAGGCTACCGCGCTCAAATTGAGCCGCCGACTGTAGGCTGCCATGTTTGCAATCTGCTTTTTGACCACTAGGGGCTGCTGCGGAAGTAGAATTTTTCAATGCAAGTCAATGGGGAGTTAGACGTTTCCAAACCTACTTTAGAGCCTGGCTCAAAATACGGCTTTGGTCTCAAACGTTAGCTTACGGCTCTGTGACGCTGAGGGGGGTGAATTTTTTTGAACCAGGCTGGTTTAGCCGCTGTGATTTTTAAAGTTCATGCATATCTAATGAAGAAGGCGGGCTTTACGCGCCGGAAATGTCAGGGCGCAGCCATACACCTACGAGTGGGCGGTAACCATAGAGGCAACGACGGCAGTACGTCTCCCCGCCTCCCCACCGAGGGGGGAGTGGTGGGGGCTAACCCGCGGCCATTTTGAATTCTCCATGACTGAGCCGCATTATCATGAATGGGGCGGAGCGACAACCGTCTGTCCACTATTTTTATGTCTATGGTCTGGAGACACAAAAACATGGTTTTAGTGATGTACAGGTATTTTACTGTGAAAAATCCCAATTATTCACCACAATGAGTTTATAACATTTATAACATTTTCAACTTTCAGAAGCCAGAATGAGTTTTGGTCACGGTAACAACAGCTAGCATGCTAACAGTGTGCTTCCTGTACTATTTGTGCAAGAAAACACACCTAACGAAACAAAAATACATGGCACAAACTAAACGCACAAAAAACATAAAATACCTGTATATGTATATGTATATATGTATTTGTTTCGTTTGGTAGTGTATGTCTTGTCTACTGTCTGTAACAAAAACTAAGATATAAATAAAAAAAAAAAAATAAATAAATAAAACACACCTGTAATTGAATAAGTCAGTGTAATCCCAATACTGTGGGAAAAAGCTATCAGAGATCGACCGATATGTTTTTTGTTTTTTTTGCCAATGCCAGTACAGATTGTTCTGAATCTAGACAAACTAATATTTTTTTAGGCCAATTTTGATTATTTTACTATTATTTCTAATTTCTACAAACTCATCCACACCCCTTTATTTTATTTTATTTATTTTTTATTTTTTTACAACCAAATGGGCAAGAAAGCACTGTAATCACATTTTGTGCAGTGTCCTCTTGGCACTGAAGTGTTTAAATAAAACTCAATGTATTTCTTTAGGCAGCTGGTCGGCCCAAACAACATATGCTAGAGATTAAGGCTGATACGCCAAAAAGTGCATCCATGAAGATGTTATCTCTAAAAGCAATAAAATCTCCATGGAGACAAGCAGACGATGGACCTGCAACCAGAAAAGCTACACAGTGCAGCTTTAAGTCTGAATGATGTATTAGTAACTCGCTGTTTGCTGAATAGACTTTTAAAATATCGATTTGTTGGACCAAGATTCCACAAATTCCACACAGGAGCATAAATGCCGCACATTGAGATGACATGATAAAAAGTAAAGTGCATGTATTTGAAAGTGCATGGCTCTTTCCTCCTTCTCCATGTTGCGATGACTGTGCGACAGCTTGACCGAGTGCAGCTTTTTGCTCTTGTAGTCACTCTTGAAGACCTGACCAAACTGTCCGTTCCCCTGCAGTTTGATGAAGCTGAACTCGCTGGGGAGAAGGAATTTGATCTCGTTGACGGTCAAGGGTTTGCATCTGCGTCGTAAAAGAAAAAGATAAGCTCACTAACGTTCAGTAAAACATTGTAAGGATAAGTCATAAATGAATTGTCAATAGTCACCTGAATTCTTTGTTTTGTTTTGTGGCTAAAGAGAGAGGCTGGGAGGGTTTCTGGACAAACTTTTATTTTTTAAATTTTCTTCACAAACTGCTACTTCACAGATGTCAACTATGATAAATATTTAAAACAGGTGCCCTCCCACCAAACTAAGTAAGTATTACAGAAAAATGAGAACCTGTCATATAGACTTTAATAGCACAGAAGTTTCATATTAATTGGATTTTGATTATTTGTATAGCTATTGTCCATTAAACATGCTCAAGCACTTCTGCTTTGACATTTCCTGTTTTAGAACTCAATAATGTGATTTCTATAAACATAATAAATACATGGTGGTCTCTGAGTCAGAAGTTTCCTGAGTCAGAAACTGAGTTAGACCTCCATCTACTGGCAGCAAAGGGAATTACAGAGAGGAGATAAACAGCTAGATTACCCTGACATGCTACTGCAGGCACGCAGTTGTAACGAACATAATTTCGTCGAGGGGGGGGGGGGGGTCAACCCGTACTATTGTCCCGGGCCTCAGGACTTGTAGGGCCCATCAAGAAGTCCTCCATATATATTTCCTATTATAATTAATTTTATTTCACTTCAGTCAAAAACAATTTCATTCAAATCTCACTTTCTACTAAAAACTGTCTGAAAAACCGAAATATAGATACTACAAATCGAAATATTTTCCTATATGGCGCAACCCAACCCCCCCTTCTTAAAATGGTTTGATCCTGCTCGCACTGTACGTAGCTACGTACACCCGCAAAGCGCAGCAGTGCGAAATACATCATTCAAACTATTAAACATGGAACTTGTTGAAAGCAAACAATAATGGCCAGTCAGGTGCGCAAAAGCGAAAGGAAAAAAGAAATCGAGAAGAAGACCATAGAAGAGAGAGAGACTATATAATGAAGTTATGATCAAGAACAGTTTGTGTGTTTGAGGTAACTAGTGTAGCCTACTGTATTCTTACACTTCATTCTGACTGAAACAGCTAGCAGCCCCACTAGTGAAACCTCAGGCGAGTGTGACAGAGAAGGGAGCGATGTCAGGACGGTGCCGGGGCAGGAGGCGTGTCCCAGGCACCGGTAGGAGAGAGCGGCAGTCAGAGCCAGTCTTTAAAAAAGTAGTGTTTCTCCCAGCTTTATCTTTTACATAACAATGTCAAAGTGATGACAGGGAGGAGGAAACGCAGACAGACAGAGGAGATACAGAACAAACCCAGATGGGAGAGACCAGGGAAAGTGATGAGGAGCTCGCAGCCACTGAGCCGCATTCAGAGCAGACGAAAGAGAGAGAGGAAAAAAGGGAAAGCGGGGCAAGCGACAATTAGGCCAAGACCCCACTGCATGGGTAAAACGGACATGTTTTTCACGCGTATTATTACACAGACAATCTCAGAGCTCTTCCTATAATGTCACAAAACTGGGACATTTGGAACAGAGTGCTTTCTGAGATTCTGAGGGAGAGGATTTTCTAAACATGATTCATAAAACCAGCAAGCTAAATACTTGGTATGTTTTTGTTTTTTTTTATGAAGAATGTTTGAACATGGCTAAAAGCTCAAAAAGCCTATTTTGCACAGTATGTGTCCTTTAAGTACATTTCTGTTGCAAAACTCTTTTTTTCTTTTTTTTTTTTTTTTTTACTGTGGACGCTTGTAATCCCTTGGACAAATGGACTTACCTGCCGGGCCTGCCAGAAATAAATGGATGTTCTAAGATCTGGGCAGCGGTGATTCTCTATTCTCCATCGATTTCCAGCATGCATTTAAAGGTCCCATATTCTGCTATTTTCCCCTTTACACAGTCTATTCTAAGGGCTTTGTTGATAAAATTTTGCGTTGTGCAATATCCATAACATAACAGTTTCCAAAAAACACCCATTTCTTGGACTGGCCCCCCTCCTTGCAAAAGCAAACGGCTCACTCTGAGATCTGACCCCCCCGAACAGAGAGCAGGCTGCCTCCCCCGCCCAACCCGCGCGCCTCCCCCGCCCAACCCGTGCCGAACCTGCCGAAGCCTAGAGCGGAGATAGTGCGCATGCGCCGTGTGCTCCGGTAAACAGCGATACACAAACACAGGAATAAACATTTTATCTGTCCTGACGGTGCGTCGTGCTGAGTCCTACGTCCTGGATCTGACCTGGAGTTTGACGTGCTCCAGTACCTCAACGACGGACGTTGCCGTTTGGTAAATAACAAGCTAACTCTTCGATCTGTCGTATCCATCGTGTAATTACTGTGTAGCATTAGCATTAGCTGTTTTTATTCTGCGGCTGCGCGCTTCCCGGAGGCGTGGCTTAAACACCGCGTCATCCTTGTGAAGCGCGTCATCCTTGTGAGGAGCCCCCGTCTGCTGCTCAGCCGAGGGGGACGGAAAAGACAGTTCTCTAGCGAAAACATGCGGGAATCAATCAAAAAACCACTTTGGGCACAACATACGAGGCCCAAATAGCACTGGAGGAAGGTTAAAACCTCTGAAAAGTCGATTTTGCATGTTATGGGACCTTTAAAGAGGTCCAAAAATGCGTCCCGCTGTTCTAACTCCCGCCGCTTCTTCACTTCCACAAATGTCTAGATTTGATAAAACAATGGAACATCTTAGTGAAGTTCTATTTCTCACTTCTCTACTATTGTGTTCAAAAAAGAGCAGATTGGACAAGTTTGTTGTTTCCACATGAAAGCCGATATGTTAAGAGAGCAAACTGACCAAAACACACACACACACACACAAAAAAGAGTTTTGCCTGTAGTGTCAGGCCTTAAGTGAACCCAAGGAAGACTAGTGGTTATTACATGGGAAGCTAAAAGGGATCCCAATACAGTACAGTACAACATTTCCGTTACAAACAATATCAGTTTTGAAATGTTAATGTTGATGATAGTTGCTTACCTCTATCAGCTCCTCCAAGGAAGTGCATTTCTGTGTAGGAGGACTGGACTTCCTTAACGTTGTTCACGTTGTAGTCTATAAATTCCTCATCAGTCTGAAAGTTGTAAAGAAAAAATTATAATTTAACACAATGTTAGCTTAGCTTGTAATGCACGCCATTGCCCCAGTTTGGTTCCTGTTTCATTTTACTTGTTTAAAGGGGCTATGTGTGTATTATGTATTCTGTCACTAACTGCATTTCCAACCCTTACAAAATGAGCATATTTCCAAAATTCGCTCCAGAAATGCGAATAACAAATCATGCATACTATTTATAAAGCCACAGGACCACCAATCATTCACACATGCACCACTTTCTTACCAGGCAATGTGGGTGGTGTCTTGCCTAATGACACAACAACATTTCCTCCATTCACCCCACTGTGGTACCTGGCGTTCCAGCGGTCACCCATCCAAGTTCTAACCAGAAGCTAATCAGAAGCTTCTGAGATCTGACGAGATTGGGAACATGCTAGCAGGTATGGTGACTGCAAATTTCGTTCCGTTTCTATCCAAGCGTTCGAGCACATACCGGCGTGTTGTTACCGGGTTAAACCAGGGGGTCTGCTGTCTGCTCTGTGTCGTGACAGCGCTAATACTGCAAAGGGCAGGAGTCCTTTGAGTCTGTTTGTTTTGATATTGCTAAAGATCCACTTTCTCTGTTATTTAACTGTTAGCGACCTACTTTTACGTTGTGTGCAAACTCAGGCAGGTTGTTAACACTGTACATTTTACCACCAAGAAAAAGGCCGCTGCCTCAATCTTTGTCAAAGTGCTACACCAGAGTTGAAAAGAACAAACTTAAACTGCTTTAACCAAGTGCGTAAAAAACACCTAAAGCGAGTGGATAAACTTTTATGCAAATTATGGTGAGACACTGTAGGTTAATAGGGAACGATCTTAAATGTAAAGATAACTTCTCCTGTAGTTTACGCACATAAATGTATTTTGTGTATTTTTTTTTTTAACTTTAAGATATATTACAATTTTTTTATCATGTCATGTTTTCATGTAGAAATAAGGCATTTTATGTGGAACAACAGCCAAAAATACACATATTTGGGACATATAAATCGAAAAAAGAAAAAAAAAAAAGAAAAAAGAAAAATTGACAAAACCAGGTTTAAATTTCTTGGTTCATTTTGTAACATATTAGTCACAAAAACAGAGGGGGTTTTGGATTTCTTATTTAGTTTTTGAGTTGAACTAGATCTGACTGAAATTTGTAAAATGAATACTGGTTGCATAAATGTTTTACATGTTGACCCTCCAAACTTCTACACAGTAGGTCAAGTATGGGACAATTTTTGAGTTATACGATGTTAACAATGCAGCACTATTTAGGGAAAACTTTGCTTTATGCATCACTGCCATGGCTTTAGCTTTTGTGTAATGTATGTGAGCTCTCCAGTTCAGATCTTCATCAATTACGACTCCTAAAAGTTAAATAAATTGTTAATCGATATGACAACAGTCCAAATTTGAACACCATGGAGCAGGAGTACTGCTGTAGTTACTTCTATAATGTACTATAAAGTATTTCTCTTACCTGCTGGATGATACATCTGATGTCCTCCAATGGCAATGCTGCAGGTTGTTGAATCATGTAATCATCTAAACAGCTCTCCAGGCACTCAAAAACCATGGCCATGCCAAAAGGGGTTTTAAATGACCCGAAGAACTTCACAATGTTGTCCCCATCTTTGCCATCAGCTTTTTCAAGAAGTGCACCTAGAATATGAGCATTTAGAATACAAATATTCACATACTTGACATTGATGAAATTATTTGAACATTTGTGTTTCTTGCCTTGCTCCTTCAGATGGGATTTTGTTTCTCATTTTATTGTCTATCCTTTAAAGCAGAACTAAGTAACTTCAACGACAGAGCTCCCCCTGCAGGTCTCTTGTGAAAATACACTGCCAGTAATAAGACACCAAAGGATTTTCCCCCCCTTTCTTTCTTTTTGAAATAAGGAAGTACAATCACATACAAAACTTTACATGTTGCCAAATATAAAAAAGAGAGCCTAGGTTTCTCAGGAGAGTTGTCTTTGGGTCAGGAAAGTTGCAAGGACTGTGCAGAGACAGAAAGAGGTGACGGCGGGGTAAGACGCCCCGAAAACACATTTGCCACCACCGCATGGACTTACAGACCTTTAATAAGGTAAAAATGTTACTTACTTATGCTTTAAATTAGCAAATGCCCTTTTTTGTCCTCCCAATTACATTAACTTGACAAAATATAAATCAGATTGTACTACTCAATGATACCCATTTTCGTCACTTATTTTGGTATTTTTTACTTTTACTTTAGTTGAATCTTTTTGAACCAGTGCTTTGTACTTCTACCTGAGTAATGTTATTTGAAGTAACGACACTCTTACTTAAGTATAATGACATTAAAGTTGAATCTAATCTGATGTGTTTATGGGTGTTCACACAGATCCAGAGGTGCATAGTTTTGTACTTCGGAAATTCTTTTAACTGCTTTTAAAACATAAAAATTGAATGTGTGGTTGCCATTGTTGATGTCTGAGATTGAAAAGTGCTTTGGAAGAGGTCAGAAGAACTTACAATGAAATCTTGATCAGACTGACCACATTTAGCTGGAGTCATCATGTGAAGTAAACAGATCTTGTCAATTACTGACACTATGTTGATCCAGCTCGTCAGGTTTGTACGAGTAGCTATGGCTCTGCAACCGATGATGGGAAGTGTGCAACAGCTGCCTGCCACTGTACCACATCTGCACGTCTGTCTGGGTAAAAGCATCAATACTTTTAGGAGAACACTGCACACTTACTGATGTGGTGCTAAGTTGAACCCCGCCTGCGTTTGTCTCCTCCATTGTCGTGTCACGTCCTGTGGGTTGTAAATAGGTGTCGGTGTGCTAAGATAACGGGAATTGCAGTTCTTGGAGCAGTTTGCGCTCGTAATTTACCGGCATTTAGTCTGTGTCGAAAAGTTGTTGGCACAGCGTCAGGTTTAAGCCTTCTTTAAAAACCAGCACCCGTAAGCTCTTTGAAGCTGTGGACAATAAAAATCCTCAGATGAATCAGCAGTAAAAGGATGCACCAGGTCAGAATAACCCCTGCCCAGAATAACCACGGGTATAGTTTGGCCGAGGCTAGGGAAAATCTGGGATAAACTTTTCTTAGCCAAACTATACTATATATGGTAAAGAAGTAGCTCAGGCCAGACTAAACCTCTCTGGGCCAGAATACACCCCTCTATCTGTCAATCTCATGTCTTGTTAATTAGGCCAATGAAGCCAAATATATTGATTTTTTCAATATTTGACCAGATAAATTTAATTCAATTTATTTTTTCAATGCCCAAAATCACAAAAGCAGTTGCCTCGATGGGACACAGGTAGAAAGCAGATTGAAGCAACAATGTTCAAGAAAATTTAGCAAATGGATAACTGTCCCAGAGCATCCCCTGTCCTTGACTCTTGACCCTCCTTCTCGGCAAGGAAAAACTACAAAAACCCTGTGGGAAAAAGTAGAAACCTTGAGGAGAAGCACAGTGAAGGAGAGAGCCTACTCCCATGGACGGACAGACTGCAGATGGACCAGGACTGACACATCCATTTAGACCAGAACCACTCAAGAGGAAAGAAGGTCTACTACTCATCTAGTGTAGAGAAAGACCCTCCAGGTAAACGAGGAACAATTCATCCAGTGTAGCGAGAATTCCTCCAGGCTGATAAGGACATCCGAGCGTCCTGGTCTACAGGTCACGGTCATGTGATGGGGGGTTGTCACTGGAGCAGCTGCTGCAGTGACCAAGCATTTACAATGATGGCCTGCCAAGAAGAAGCGCAAAAACAGCACAAGAATGTACTCACATCAATCAAAACCATTTATACTAAAACATGAGGAATAGAAATTGGCCTGGACCAGAATTTACCCCAGAGAGTGAAATGGCCTAGGCGTATAATAGAGCTTAGGCCCCTTTAACCCTGGTTGTATTCCAGACAGGGGGGTAGACTTGGCCTGTTATCCTGGGAGCACAGGCAAGGGTCTTTGGGAGCTGTAATCTTCCATACGAGTTTTATCAAACTTCTCAATTTTCCATCATGAGGTAAGCTATGAAGGCTTGACTCACTTCCTTTGATTCCCTCCGACTAAAAGTTACATCCAAAAGTTGCACAGTGTGGCATTTTGAAATGTTTTGGATGACTACTAGTTTTGCTCCCATTTTGGTGGCATTGTGCTTGAAAAACATGGCAGCGTCCGCAGGTTGAATCATGTCGTAACCAATATTTTATAAATAATTGGGGATTTTCAAAAATATAAACAGCCCGGCCAAAAAAAGTCACCGCAGACATGCGTTCCATACAGTATATAATTGGTTGGAGTGCCTTTAGCTTGACACATTCTCTGTGTCATTGTTTCAGTAAACTTCTGCAATGTCAAAACATTCATTAATTTTTCACCAAGATCTTGTATTGATGATGGAGAGTGTGACACGACACTAAGTCTTCAGCACATCCTAAAGATTCTCAACAGGGTTCAGATCTGGAACAGGGAAAACCTGGACTCATCAGACCACATCACCTTCTTCCATTTCTCCAGGGTCCAATTTTTATACTCCAGAGCAAAAAGACTTTTTTTGCTGTTAACCTCACTGATTAGTGGTTTTCTTACGGCCGCACAGCTTTTCGGTCCCAATCCCTTGAGTTCTCTTCACATTAATCTTGTGAAAATGCTCTTGCTTTCTTTCATAAGCTCTGCATTTCACAGTTGTTTTTCATTTTGTGAAATGTTGAAGTGAATCAATCAAGATCATTCAGGATTTTTTTCCTTCCTTCCTCGTAACAGATGGTTCCCCACTCTCCTCCCAGTTTTTAATAACGCGTTGGACAGTTATTAAGCCAATTTGAGTAGTTTCTGCAATCTCCTGTTGCAATCCTCAAGTTTTCTCTTCTTGATGCCAAAGATTTGACCCTTCTCAAACATACTTTAAGTTTTTAGACCTATCTGCTTTTATAGTTGAGGATCCTTTGAAGCGTGTGTGTGTGATGTCATCACTTAACAATCCCATAAAAGCTTGACTTTGTCTGCTATGCTCGTCACTTAGAGTTGGTCTTTTGCTCATACACCACTTTTTTTTTTGCGCACACATTGCCTTCATATTTCTACATCACATGCACTACATCCTCTACCTTTTACCTATTAATTAATCTTTGTTTATCCTTCTTTACATGTAAATTATGTTTTTTTCAGCGTCATCTCCTATCTTTATTGTGCTCTTAAGCCAGAAGTAACACATTGTCCGTTTTTTAAATTATGTGCTATTTCATACTTTCATATTCCCATTCATTTAGTGCACTTTTTCCGACGTATTCTCGACAACACCCTCCATTCTTCACTGTCCTGAGATGTCCCTGAAGACAGTGACGAAATCACCATTACACAGAATTTCCATCGCTCTGTGTGGGGTAACCTGGCAGACATTCACTTGCAATCTAATGCAATCAGAGGTAGAACCCAACTCAGCTCTGACACAGTGGGGTCTAATTAGAGCTCCAACCCCTGAGGCCCTCTTCCCATCTTCACTGAGAAATACTGCGGCGCTGAGGCGGCCGGGGCAAACCCAAACACACTTATTAAAGCAAACAGGCCCAGGGTGCTGCTGCAGAAAAAAAACATAGAAGGGGCCAGGAGAATATGGGAGTGAGTTGATTTTGATGGTCTCTCCAGCTTCACAGTGATCAGGTTTAACAAATAAAGATGAGGTCACACTACGCAACTTTCATACAACTTTAAAAACATGTTTGACTATGTTGAACCAGTACCTGTATGTTTGGGAGAAAATTAAGCTGGCAGTGCATATGAGCATTTTGAACATTGAACTATTTCAACTTTGTCATAAAGTTCTTTGGTCTGTAACGATGGTCCACTGTTTGTGAGCTGTGTCATTAACGTAGCACGCATCCATTATGAATTACTGTTTCATCACATCTCTGCATCTTCGGTGCATCGTGCATCGTGGGTGACTGGAGCCTATCCCAGTGACTTTGAGCCTTAGGCAGCGTACACCCTGGACAGGGGCAATGACTCCCCCAGTACCGTATCCTGGGCCTGATCTTGGATCAGGAGCAGCCGGATCTCTTGAAAGAGACTGACGCAAAGGGGGCCAGCCAATGGGAGTCAGCCTTTCTACCACGTGCTGTTGACACGGAGCTTCAGCTAATGAGAAAGAATATGTAAGCACTCATTCTTAGTAAGAAATTAGGACCTTGGGTTCAAACCTCTGTGTAGTCGAATTCCTCTTAAATGTGTGTGTTATTTGGATTTGCACTTTAAAGGGAACATTTTGAAAGAAACATTAGCAACAGGTTATAACATTTCATTGTAAAGGATAGTGGTTACATATTAGATCAACAGTGATCTTGTTGAATTATTAAAGCAAAATGTAGCCTCTTTATGTTAATAAAAATTTAGTTTACCTCTAAAATTGAGTAACAATGTAATGTAATGAGCTAATGGAGACTTTATTTTGAATTTGTGTGTACCTCATACACCTCATACACTGCCCACCACATTGGGGTACTTTGCAAGCTCCGCAAGGCCTAAAGGACTTATTAGGCTTTATTGGTCTGGATGTGGGTGCAGGAGGCGGTGGTGCGGCTTCTGGCTATGCAGGATCCAGAAGGACAGGTGCAGCTGACACACTGGAGGGGGTTGTACGTTATTGTGGTGGACTTTGGCTGAATGGGCCGATTCACAGACTGGGGTTCTTTCAAATAAAACTTGCAAAACAAAACATATGGTTATTGTGTAATGTTTGTCATGCATGTGAGTAAAAATGCCTTTTAAAGAGATGATTATTTGTAAATATTTAAGGCCCAAAGTCAGTCCCCCGCGAGCCCCTAACGGAAACAAACGGTAGGAAATGAATGAATATTTGAAAATATGATCGTCGATATTGTTTGTTGTGTTTAAAATTTGGCAAACTATGCAGTTTCAGTTATTGTAACTCCATACATTGTAACTCCATACTTCTGTGAAGCTGAACCACGTACCTCCGCTTCTGACAAGTCCTTTGCCCAACCTCATGATGGACCTGGTAACCTGAGGTTAATCTGGTGGTGGTATGGATGTTGGCAGAGGTAGAGTTTCAGGCAATGGCTCATCTGACAGCACTCCCTGGTGTGGCTTCACCTTTGTTATTACTGTTGCTCTATGGTTGGGGCCAGCTCATTGCAGGGCTAACACATAGACATAGACCATTCACTCTCACATTCACTCACTTGGAACAATTTATAGTCGTCAATTTACCTAACACACGCATGTCTTTGGACAGTGGGAGGAAGCCGGACCTGGAGAGAACCCACAATAACGCGGGGAGGACATGCAGACTCCACCCAATTGCCACAATCACACCTCGCTCACACCAAACCCAGTGCAGCTCCAGCTGCTGTGTTGCAGCAGTGTTCTTGCGGTGGATAGCTCACATTGAGGCTGTGAGCATGCACTTCTGAGACCCCGTGCTCACATGGTAACTACTCATTAATATAGGGAACAAGAAGAAGATATAATTCGGAGAACTGCAGCACCTCTGCTGGCATGACCACACTGCACAGTGTATGGTCTGAGCTCCTCTTGTACTTGTAACTATACGGAATATCTGCAGTCACTGCACCGGAGCAGCATTGTGTGCTATGTGAGCCCGGGGTCAGGCCTGAATTAGTGACCGTGATGAGTGACAGGCCAGCGCTGAGCAGAGAGAGGTGAGTTATACATATTAGACTACAGCACACACCAGCAGGGTAGTTGCAGACTGCCTGTTACACCAACTAGGACAAACACTCGTCTTCTTACCATAAAACTGCTGTGGTGTCTGGAAAAAACTTCTTGATTCTGGATCCTTTCCAGAGAACCACCTCCCCCCAGACCCACACATGCAGTGTTCCAAGGTACAAGGCACTGGTTTTAATCACTCAGTCATTACATTACATTACATTACATTACATTACATTAATTATATATATATATATATATATATATATATATATATATATATATATATATATATATATATATACATTATATATATATATATATATATATATATATATATATATATATATATATATATATATATATATATATATTTTTTTTTTTTTTTTAAGCCTCTGGTTTCTGTCCCTCCTCACAGTTCTAGCCGAGTGTGTCACACTTGTCGTCAAAACCTCAGGCTGGTAACACATGGGCACACCCCTGAAGCTGCCACTTATTTAATAAATCAGTGTTATAAAGCCAAGCCAGGTATCTGCTATTTTAAACCTTAAAGGATAATGCTTGTCTTTCTATAATTTAATAACTTGTTGCCAAATCCTTGACATTTCGAAATGCCAACTGCCTGCTGGCCAAAGGTACTTTGATTCCATCCACTTCAAAAAAACATGATACGTTTTTTAGACCAGTGTCTGTCTGTAGGAGTACGGTTATGTATTGCTCTGGACCAATGTTGCGGGGGGAAAAATCATGTTGATCTTCTTTAACAGTAGGCGATAAGAGACTGGAGCTGGGTAAGGGTCAGGAGGAGTACCCCGACTGTGAGACAATGCTGGAACCAGACGCTTTGAAGGACATTCAAACTTATCATACTTCAGGAAAATACTGCAGGTTTAAGAAAAAAAAAAATGTTGACACTAAACAGTTGGAAATGTCCATATGTCAATATCAACCTTTATTTAACCAGGAACGTTAAATTGAGACTATAATCTCTTTTTCAAGGGGGTCCTGGCCAAGACCCAGTACAGATATGTCATAATTAATTCATTTTCTACCACTTATTCCCTTTCCCGGGGTCGCGGGTGACTGGAGCCTATCCCAGTGACTTTGGGCCTTAGGTGGGGTACACCCCTGTTTACAATAGATTTCTTGATAGTAATAAGAACGAATCATAACATAACTTTACTCAGTCAAGCCCTGCAACTGAGCTGGGAGGTAATGCGCTACAAAGCAACATTGGAATCTCAAACTAATGCAAATGCTAATGTTAGTGCGGCCTCTGGTGGCCTGTTCGCCTGTATTATGAAACTCGCCGGCCTAGAGCCACTGACAGCATGGCCCAAGGATTGGGAGTGGAGGCTAGAAACAACGCTGTACCTGGCATTAAACCTGTGTCTGTGGCGCTTGAGGCGATCAGTGAGGCAAGCGCTTGTGATAAGGCTCATTGCACTAAATAAATTATGCTCAATACTGTACCATACAATGTGCAAAGATTACGCATCGGGCACAGAGAAGAGGGCAAACTTGCATTGCTTAGTTGTTAATAAATTTTGCGATATATTATGAGTGCAGGAGACCTTCCTCTCTAAACAGGTTTTGCAAAGGCTAAACTTCATTCATGGAGACTTTTATGGGACAGAAGAATATACCACAACACCACAGACTGTAGCACTAGATTACTTTACTGCAGAATCCCTCGAGGTGGCGGGGATTCATTCATCAATTTGAATATCTAAATAGATTAGCCTGTATTATGGCATACAACACATACATTCATCTAGCTCGCAGCATCTTTATTGTGGGAGCTTTGAATGCAGATCTCTGCCCATACGTCTATGTTTGCAACTCACCTAAAGCACTGCCTAATGACAGCTACACTTACACTAGTGGGGCGAGGCACACAACCTCCTGGTTAGACCACTGCATCTGAACATGTGATGCACTTGCCACTTCTGATCATGTGCCCTTTTCCTTGTGTATAAAAGAGGGCAGTGTGCCATCCCTCGTGTCTCTGTGCAATGAGCTGCCCTTTTGGAAAAGTATGTGGTCTGGCTTAACTGAGTAGGACATGAGTATATACTTGTATGTATGTGTCTATATTCTGCCCAGTCTGGGACAAGGTTAAGTAACATTAACTGCCTAAAAATTCTGTAAATTGTAATGACAGTAACAGTCCACAACACAGAGCTGAGTTGTGCTGTGTGAAATAAAATTATAATCAAGTCAACATCTGTTTAAGACTAAAATATTCAAAGCAAAACCAGGCTGGAATAAGTATGTTTAAGAGATTCCTGATGAGGCCAGAAGGGTCTTAAAAGTCTGGTCTGAATCAGGCAGACCAAAGTATGACCCTACATTTGGGTGAAGAGGGCAAACTTGTATTTTAAACATGCCCTACGCTCCATTAAGAGAAATGAGAACTCTTATGTCTGTCCACATTCATGAACTTTGTATAAGTGTGTTGCTCTAAAATAATTGTGCTTATTATATGTTCTGTAATCAAGCAAAGTAAGTGCAAATGGGTGTAATTAATATACTCACACCTACTCTGATGATAATGACATGACAATAACTATTAAATTGAAAAAAGTCTGGCAATCAGTTTACATAAATTGTTCTTTTCATCTATCTTCAAACTAAAAAAAAAAAAAAAAAAAAAAAGATGTTCAAGTGTGGCAATGATTTCAAATTCAAGTGAATTTTCATTCACATTCTAAGGTTAGCAATTGTTTGAAATGAAAGTGTACTTTTCATTTATAAAAAAAAAAAGAAGAAGGAGAAAAGGGGCTAAAGGTTGCACTTTAATAATACTGACAATCAAAAAAGCTCACAAGGTTTCTCCTCCCAATATTTATAAAACTGACATTTTGGGGCCATGACTATTTTGTGCTCCCACTGATTCACAATCATCAGCATCAGCTATTCACCAGTGAGACAAAATGAATTGTTCATATTTAAATGGAAGATTTTTGATGGCTTTATTTCATTATTTTTCATTAATATGGAACTTCGTCATTGAGAAACAATAGTTTCTCATTGTTTTTATTTACATACATACTTCTTGACACCTATAACAGAACTTACCAAGACAGTGGAATCCCAAAAAATATTCAACCATATAAAGGGAACATACTTTGCTGTAGTGACTTTTTGAGATTTAACCATGTTCTAATGAGGCGCCATCATCAAAAACATACCTGGAGTTGCATTTAGCCTCATTCACGCTCATTTGAAGAATCCTGGTTGGAAAACCCTCTCCATCCGAACGCCAGAAACACTCCCTGCTGCTGTTTCAATGCTGCGGGAAAAATGGTTTTCCAAGTTGAAAAATGCACATGAATGTTCGCATAAGTCGGGAAAAGAACCTGGGAATTCGGGTCAAAACTACTGTACTACCGACTTCAACTCAGTTGATTTATCAAGTTATCTTTTTCATTTGAGGTCATTGACTAACTGTACAACAATTAAGGGTTTACTTTCAGTTCATTACATCATGAGATCAACAAATTTGCATGACAGAATAAGACCTACTGTTTATTTATTTGCTAATGTAATTTTATCTAAAGTAGATATGCCCATGTTGCCTTTTGGGCCGGCTAGCAACAGCAACCCTCATTTTTTATTATTGGTGATATCAAGATCTCCAATTTTCCGAGATAACAAGCACATGAATGCAAACAAGTCATTACATCGTCATCTCATCTCAGAAACCTGAGTTCCCGAGGACCACATGAATGCAGCATTAGTCCTTGAATCATCGCCAGACTCAGAGCATTTCTGCCTTAACACGATCATTGTCACTGCAAGGCTACATTAGCTTCTGCACTCCCTTGAGTAACATATTTTACTCAAGGGAGTGCAGAAGCTCCCTTGAGTAAAATATGATAAATTTATGTAAATTTATCAGTTTACATAAATTGTTCTTTTCATCTATCTTCAAACTAAAAAAAAAAAAAAAAAAAAAGATTTGAAAGTTTGGCAATGTTTTCAAATGAAATTTAATTTTCATTCACATTATAAGGTTAGCAATTGTTTGAAATGAAAGTGTACTTTTCATTTATAAAAAAAAAAAGAAGAAGGAGAAAAGGGGCTAAAGGTTGCACTTTAATAATACTGACAATCAAAAAAGCTCACAAGGTTTCTCCTCCCAATATTTATAAAACTGACATTTTGGGGCCATGACTATTTTGTGCTCCCACTGATTCACAATCATCAGCATCAGCTATTCACCAGTGAGACAAAATGAATTGTTCATATTTAAATGGAAGAATTTTGATGGTTTTATTTCATTATTTTTCATTAATATGGAACTTCGTCATTGAGAAACAATAGTTTCTCATTGTTTTTATTTACATACATACTTCTTGACACCTATAACAGAACTTACCAAGACAGTGGAATCCCAAAAAATATTCAACCATATAAAGGGAACATACTTTGCTGTAGTGACTTTTTGAGATTTAACCATGTTCTAATGAGGCGCCATCATCAAAAACATACCTGGAGTTGCATTTAGCCTCATTCACGCTCATTTGAAGAATCCTGGTTGGAAAACCCTCTCCATCCGAACGCCAGAAACACTCCGTGCTGCTGTTTCAATGCTGCGGGAAAAATGGTTTCAAGTTGAAAAATGCACATGAATGTTCGCATAAGTCGGGAAAAGAACCTGGGAATTCGGGTCAAAACTACTGTACTACCGACTTCAACTCAGTTGATTTATCAAGTTATCTTTTTCATTTGAGGTCATTGACTAACTGTACAACAATTAAGGGTTTACTTTCAGTTCATTACATCATGAGATCAACAAATTTGCATGACAGAATAAGACCTACTGTTTATTTATTTGCTAATGTAATTTTATCTAAAGTAGATATGCCCATGTTGCCTTTTGGGCCGGCTAGCAACAGCAACCCTCATTTTTTATTATTGGTGATATCAAGATCTCCAATTTTCCGAGATAACAAGCACATGAATGCAAACAAGTCATTACATCGTCATCTCATCTCAGAAACCTGAGTTCCCGAGGACCACATGAATGCAGCATTAGTCCTTGAATCATCGCCAGACTCAGAGCATTTCTGCCTTAACACGATCATTGTCACTGCAAGGCTACATTAGCTTCTGCACTCCCTTGAGTAACATATTTTAAGGTGAGACACTACAGTTGAAAAAAAAAAAATCTTAAATTTAAAGATCAATTGTAAACTTCTCCTGTTGTTTACTCACATAAATGTAAGGAATATAAATATATATATACGTTTTTCATCATGTAATGTTTTCATATAGAAATAAGGCATTTCATGAATAAAAAATACACATATTTTGGACATTTAAATCTGAAAAATGGACAGAACCAGATCTTGGTTCAGTTTGTACACATATTAGTAACAAAAATCTTTACAGGGAGGGTTTTTGATATCTTATTTAGTTTTTTAGTAAACTAGAGCTGACTGAAAATTGCCCTAAAACTTTAATAAATCAGTTTCAGAATTAGATATCAAAAAACCCTTCTGTACGTTTCGTCAAAATCTTGTTGAGTCCAGATTGTACAGTCTGGTGTAGGAGCTACTTTAATCTTCTCTAATCGTTATGTCTTTGTGGGAGAAAAATGCATTTAAAGGAAACAGCCTTTGATGTAACAATGTCCCAGAGAAATCTATGGATGAAGTGGATTAAATTAAATTGATTGGACAAGTTTATTGTTTCCACATGGAAATATGTTGAGAGAGCAAACTGACCAAAAAAAAAAAAAAAAGACTTTTGCCTGTAGTGTCTGGCCTCAGATAATGAACTTATGTAAGTGCTATACAGTCAGTACATGGCGCCTAAACTCAGTAAGTGCTGTGGAAATCAGATGTTCTTTTTTTGTTCTAAAACATGATATGCCAAATTTAAGAGCATATTTTTAAAGGCTAATAACAATATTAAAAATGCATAATATTTTTTCTTTTATTTAAAGGGTGTATTTTTTCCTATAAATCTTGAAAAATGTGCTTAAGCAGTTATACTATGAGGTATTAGTGATGATATGTATTTAATGAGTAATACGATGTCCTAATGTTTGATAAGATTCATTTAAAAAATCACATTCTGACTTAATTTGAAAATGTACACATTTGAAAGACTTTGGACCAAATGTGACATATTTTTTTGCTTTTTTCCCCCAAACTCTATTTTTATTTCACGTGCTCTCTCTGGTCCTATCCATTTTAGTGAGATCCATCCAGGTCTGATCCCACCCTCACAGAGCCATTTCCAAATTTCTATTCAGAGAGAACTGAGGGAGACCTTGGGCCCCACATCACAGTTTAATTTAGACAAATCAGATCTACAGCATCATTACCGGCGGTGCTTCTGCTTATCTCCCTGTTTTCCTGTGTAGCTGATAAGACAAGGTTGACTTATCGGATTAGCCTCCAGTGTGTGGGGCCAGGCTCTATAATTACACCAGTATTTGCAGACTAACGCACGTTCTGTCACTTCCGAACAAATAACGTCATTATACAGAGCAGTCAAAGACGTTCTGTAATATCGCTGAGGTCAAAGTCACATCGAAAAGTCCATCTCGATATGACTTTGGGCTGCAATGGTTCAGTTTTTGATCAACTGAGGAAAAGGTCACAGGTTCAACCGCAGCTCCAGCCACTGCAAACTTGTTGTGCCCTTGGGCAACAAATAACCCACTTGTGTGTGTGTGTTGCGTGAGGTCGAAAATCATTTATCATTGCATCTCCACTTCTCCTGAGAAGCGGTGGGCAAGTTTTTGTGCAGTTAAAAGCTACATTTAGGTAATAAGCAGTACTCTCAGCACTCTTACCAGTGCGATGGCTATAAAGATGTAAGCTGCCATGTACAGTAAGCACTTCTTTGCTGTATTTCAACATGTTCCTGGCTGGACATCGTCTACCCTCATTATAGAAGCACCAGAATACATTATAGCCATCTGTAAATGTAAGTTCCCTAAAAGGTTAAAGGTCCTGTGGTGCATGCAGAACTGACACTTGATCCGTCTCGCGTCAAACATTTCACTTGCCATTTCCATTTGCCTGTTATAAGTTATTCATTTTTTGAATAAAACAGGAGTTATTTACTGAACTAACTTGACCTGTGACCTGTGGTTAAAACATTTGATTTGGTTATCACACACAAGCGACATTGAGGGTTTTTATTTGTGTGCAATGTTTTTTATGTGACAGGGACAGGCTAAAAGGAGGTGGAAACAATAACAGCAGCACATCAGCTGTAGGTTCTTGCACAAGTTCAAGGTCTGCCCTGCCCTCAACACCCAGCTCTTCAAGCCTTACCCGCAGCATATTGAGGGTTTCAACGTCGAGTCCACCTAACCCCCAAATTCCACATCATGCGCCACGCACTGCGCAGAACTTACGCAGCCATCTATTGTCTCCTGTATTGGGACATAATGAGCAAACCGCTCCTCACCATTCTGGTCATTCACCAAGCGGACGGGCAATGGCTGAACATAGTTCAAACTAACATACTTTTCCTCTTAAAGGTCCCATATCATGCAAAATTGACTTTTCAGAGGTTTTAACCTTCCTACAGTGCTATTTGGGCCTCGTATGTTGTGCCTAAAGTGGTTTTTTGATTGATTCCCGCATGCTTTCGCTAGAGAACTGTCTTTTCCGTCCCCCTCGGGTGAGCAGGCAGACGGGGGCTCCTCACTAAGATGATGCGGCTTCACCAGGATGACGCGGTGTTTAAGCCACGCCTCCGGGAAGCGTGCAGCCGCACTGTAAACAAACCCCTCTGGCGCTACCGTAACCGCATCTGTTTAGCATCACTTCACTTTGAATGCTACTTCTTTAGTTCCAGCGCTGCTACTGTTAACACAACGGTTCGTTACTAGCCATGTCGTCTGGCAGAAAATCTGTGTTTGGTTGTAAATACGTCTCTAGACTATTTTATTTGCCGATAGACGAAACAGTACGTGGAAAGTGGATGAACAGAACTATTCAATGTTCACTTCAAAATATTGTGTTTAATTTATTTTTTAACCAGTTCAACAACAAATAGTCCAACTGTGTAACATAATGGCTTACATACTGTAAGGTACGGTAAGAAAAGTATACGCCATACCTACATACATCTGAGTTATGATCTGTTTTCCCCCAGTTTGTAACTCTAATTCATGACACAATACACACATTTGCCTTTGGAATTTCTCGACAGAATACAATCTTCGTTTCTGTGGCCACAGTCCTACAACTTCGGCTAATACACCTAAAACGAATGAAAATAGCTAATGCTACCGCTACACAGTAATTACACGATGGATACGAGCGATAGAAGAGTTAGCTTGTTATTTACCAAACGGCAACGTTCGTCGTCGAGGTACTGGAGCACGTCAAACTCCAGGTCAGATCCAGGACGTAGGACTCAGCACGACGCACCGTCAGGACGGATAAAATGTTTATTCCGTGTTTGTGTATCGCTGTTTACCGGAGCACACGGCGCATGCACCATCTCCGCTCTAGGCTTCGTCACGGGTTGGGCGGGGGAGGCACACGGGTTGGGCGGGGGAGGCAGTCTGCTCTCTGTTCGGGGGGTCAGATCTCATAGTGAGCCGTTTGCTTTTGCAAATGGGTGTTTTTTGGAAACTGTTATGTTATGGATATTGCACAACGCAAAATTTTATCAACAAAGCCCTTAGAATAGACTGTGTAAAGGGCAAAATAGCAGAATATGGGTCCTTTAATGTCTGTGCTCAGATCTCCCTTGTGGAAGTAGATTTTCATTTCCTCTCAGTTCATAAAGTACATCTTTTATATTGATGTCCGGAATTCCTATTCATGGACGATTTGAAAGTCTTCAATGATTGTCTGTGTGGTAGTTGCCAGTAGCAGTAGTTTTGCTTTTAATTTCAAATAGAAAAGATTTGAAAAACATGTTTTCTTCAACATGTAACTTCTTTGAGCGTCACAAATATCCACACTTGGTGGATTTAACATTTCTACAGAGACAGGTCTATTGACAACTACATCATTTAGTCCACTTTTATGTGTTCTTGACCCATGTGACGCAAAACTCTGTACAACTGTAAGGGTGCTTTCACGCCTACAACATTTGGTACAAATTCACCTACAAACTCATTAACATGTATGTGTATGTATGTAAATGAGTGAAACAAGTAACTCTATTACACAACAGTTCCAATAATTATTTGATGAATCATAAAATTTACATCTTTAATTATATAGCATGAATCTTTTTCACACTGAGTGGAACTCAGACTAACTATCTACTGTTTTCTCTGTAGTTGTGGGCAATGGAGCTTGAGAAAGCATTTTAGAAAGTGTTGGGATTTCTAAATGTCAAATTCACTTCAGTGTCTGTAAAGTAAAGGTAAATAACAGCTATAATTAAGGTTACCCTGTCTTAATAAGAGTGAGCATAGCACTGAGGTCACATAAGTATGTAACAATGTCCCTAAGATCTAACTAAACACTTACAAACAGCGTTATACAGTGAGTGGAAATCGGTCAAATAAAAGTTTGAAACTCACTGAAGAAGCTGTCATTTCTCAAACGGCAGGCAGCAGTCTCCGCAGTCTCTGCTTTAGTCTGGGCAGGCCTTGTCTTCTCAGAAGTTTTTTATCGTATCTTTCTCACCATTCTAGAGACAATGTGCCGGTGACATACTGTATATAATAGAAATTTGACAGAAATGCTAATAACATCCAAAAATGACCACTCACCATGTGGCACTAATTTCCTGCCTCCTTCCGGTGGGTGTGTATGCGCCAAAATACCCAGAAGAAAATAAAACATTTTTTTTTTCTCAGAGAAAAATAAAACAATATGGATCTATTGGTGTCGTTGTAGGTTTGGGGCTAGCATTTCTTGCTCCAAAAGAGCATACTAGAGTAAAGAGCGGTGTATTTTGAACTTACAAATGTATGTAGTGTGAGAGCAGAGGGGTAGTGCTCTTTTTTGAGCTTTTATCCCTAACATTGTTCATTCCTCTAACATTGTTCCCTCATCCAAAACACACCTGGAGTTGAATTTAGCTTAAATCACGCTAGTCTGATGAATGCTGGTTAGAAAATGCGTTCTCTCCAACCGTCAAAAACACTCCCTGCTGAACTCCCTCGACGGATGACATTTTTCAGATATTTGACTCGCCAGACTCGTTCTCAGCATTTCCGCTGTATAAACATGGTCACTGCTACTGCTGCTGATAACGTGCATTTATCGTAAATGCATATCTTGCTTGTGTAGGCGCTATGGTTTTATATATTTAAAAAAGGTTCTAAAACATGAGATGTAAAACTTAAAGTACTCAAGAGCATGTTTAAAGGACAATAACAACAAAAATGCATAATAGCTGTCCTTAAAGTATTTGTCTAAGTATTATTAAACATTTAGTTTCTACCAGGTTCGTGACTAAGGGAACATGTTTAAGAGCTCATAAAAAGAGATTTAGCACAGCATTCTTAGTATGCATAAATCGCTGAATATCTATAGTCTTCATGCACTCCAACTCCCCCAAATTCAATAAAGAAAAAGCTTTCTACAGTTGCTCTGAGCTTTGTTCCTCCACAGGTACAGACTCTGGGGTCTTGTTATCCTCTCAGATTGATGCATTCATTTGCTTTCGGTGTGGATTTACAGTCAATGAGCCACAGCTGGAGCAAACCCTTTTATTGGCCCCCTGACAACATCCCTCACATAATGAAGAGAATAAAACAGAAATGAACACAAGGATTCTCCAGGATAAACCTTTAATGTGCCGTTAATAACACTTCAAACTCATCTGTGGGAATTTAACTGCCGCTTTACAGCACAGGACAGTATTTAGTAAAGAAGATGTTTTTACCCATACTAATGAAATAAAAACATAGTATGGATGGACATGCTTTTTTTTTTTGCTTGTTTGATTAATTTTATTTTGGTTGGCTGACATATCTCCATTATTTATAATACATATCTGTGGCTGCCTATTATAAAGAAATCAATATCAATAATGTTACTAAATACCTGGTGGCGGCTGAAACATATTATCTAGAGAACACCAAAGCTGTCTTCACAGTCAGTGCAGCTGCCCTGAGGGCTGCAGAGCCTTTCACAGAAGGCCTAAACATTGTGGCATTTAAATGTTAAATGCAATACTATAATAATTAATACATTGTATTTATCTGTAAAATAATAATTTTTAAGGCTATAATTCTATCAAACATGTTGTAAGTAATGAGGTGTAAATGGACAGTTTTTTGAACGTTCTGAAGATGGCTCACAGTTAAGAAGCCGAAACATATCAACAAGGTAAATACATCTCCTAATTTATTGTCTTTAAGAAGATCCTAAATGTGCATATAACTAAAGAAGACATGAACGTTGTTGGAGCATAACAACACAGCTTAGAGGTGTTAAGTGTTGCCACATAACAGCAAAGTCCTCCGTCTGATTTCTAAATCATATGGTTTGTGCAAATCCCGTGTCTGGGTAGACTCTTCATTCATTCATTTTCTACGACTTGTTCTTGTTAGGGGTCGCGGGTGACTGGAGCCTATCCCAGTGACTTTGGGCCTTAGGCGGGGTACACCCTGGACAGGGGCCACCTCCTCACAGGGCTAACACAGAGACAGACATCCACTCACTCTCACATTCGGACGGCAGAAGCTGGAGAACCCAGAGCGAACCCACAGGGAGGACATGCTGACTCCACCCAGAGAAATCGTGTGATGTTGGTCTGATCCGGGACTTGAACCCAACATCTCCTTATTAGGAGGCAGGACTCTAACCGCTCTGCCACCATGCATCCCCGAGTTCAATCAATCAAACAATTACACCATAGACTATTACCCCAGTCTAGTCAAACAGGAGGATCTGGTGAAGGGTCCCTGGGCACCTCAGATGTAACAGCAGCCTTTACTTTACATCCACCATTCTGCTGACACTGTACTTCTATTGAATTCTATTTTGAGATGCACACAGGCGCTCCTGTGAGTCACGGTTTTGTGATACAGACATTTTTCTACTATTTCTTTCCCCTGTGCCCTACACTTCTCCTCCTCCTCTCTCCTGTCATGCTCATTTTAAGTCTTTAGACTGTAGAACTGAGTTCAGCGCTCCCTGTGGGGGCCCCAGAGGGGGCTCCTGACCCTGTCACTGAAACATGGTTTTTGTGTGTCTTTGTGAAGATCACTGCAGTAAAACGTCTGCTCACATTCTGTCAACCTGAAGCAATGCCTTACAGTTACAATTAAAGCACCCTTATGATGCATTATTCTGGGCATTCTGACATGTTGTTCATCATACGATATACAAGGTGCTAAAGAAGATCTGCTCCCTCTGGACACAGACCACGCTGAGGTTCCACCCTCAGACACCATCTATGTTACTTTACCTAATTTCACTGAACACTGTGGAGTGTCTTAGTGAGAAGACTTTGTTGTGGGGAACAAAGGCAAGTGTCAGACAGCATTTTCAATGAACCAGCCAAAAAAGGAAATTTCCCATTGCTTCTGAGAGAGAGGACACTGAAGGCCATGATGAGCTGATAAAAAGATTAATGTTTCAGTCATGAAGATACAGAAAACTAAAGATAGCGTCTGAGTTAATAGGAAGAGACACTTCTGTTTGTCTTGTTCCAAAGGATGTCATAAAATGTCAAGGTATCTGACAAGGAAACACAGTAATGGAAAGGACGGAGCAAAAGTATTGTGTTTTCCTCTGAAATGTAAAGAATTGAAACTACATTTTGATATTATAAGAAACAACAGAGCTCGTGCTCATGACACACAAGGGATTCAAGCGAACACCAGTACCAAGAAAACAAACTTTGCACGTGAAAGCTGGTGACCACCTGCACTTCATCAACTGCGCTGCTTTAAAGTATACTGTATATGTATAAAGTACTTGCATAAAACTGCCCCTACAACCCCAGGCAAAAGTCACATCCAGTCACCTTGTTCCGTTTCACAGTGAGCAAAAATGATTGGGAACTTGTAAATTGCATGCACCAAAATTAGGTAACAAGGTATTATAAGAAAAAAACATCATAAGGCTTGGAAAACGTTTATATTTAAAGCATGGTCATGATCATACCAAACAAGAGCACAGAAGACAAATGATGAGAGAAGTGTGTCAGTTAATTCAAGTCACAAAAAATGAGAAACTCAAACCCTGTAACTTTCACTTTGTAATTCAAGTAATAAGGAAGGCAGCTGGCACATTTACAAACACTGTCTTTGGCCTTAAAACGTGTAGTCTCAAGACGATTGCAGGTATACTTCAGTGTGATGCAAAAATGAATGTGTGTGTAAATAAAGCATTTCCTAAAAACCTAGAACGAAGCCAGATGCTTTATGACAAGAAGTGGGCTGTCTTTCAAACCTTTAGAGAGGCTAAATGGAACACTCTCCAACTCCTGCCCTTCACAGAGGATATAAGATGCATGCACATATAGATACATGCCAAAACATATATCAGCAGAACCTTAAAGATTAACCAAGAAAGAAATACATGTTAAAATGGGCCCGATTGATGCTTGGTGAAGATATTCTTAACAAATAAAGTCAGACAAGACAGTTGGACCAAAAAATTCATCAAAAATAAGGTGGGTCAGAGGATTCAACAAACAATCAAAGTGAAAGTGGCTGATGTACATGTGTTCTACGTGTGTAATGCTTGTAAACACTGCAACATTGCATACAAGTCTTAATTGTGTTATGCAGTCAGAACCCTCATGCAAATCAGACAAATATCTCAATTATTAAATAAAAGAGGCAGCCTTCCTGCTCTTAAACAACACATGTCTGGATTTAGGATTTCACCAAGTGCATCTCTCTCAAGAAGATACAGTTTACTTTTACTTCTCTGGACAATGCGTTTTTGGTGCAGTATCCTTATTATTTTAAGAGCTTTTGCCAGCACCGCACCGCTTTTTTCATGTGATAAAGTAAACACTGTTTTGCCACAGTACATATATTTTAAATTTGTCTGTTTGGGTGAAAATGGGTCCATTGTGCACTCGCTGCAGCTAATTATAGACAGTTTTATTTTAAACCAGGTAGTGTGCTGTTAGCTTTACAGTGACAGTAAACTTCGCTCTGAGAGTTGTGAAAAGCTTTTAACTTTTAAACTTATTGCAGTGAATAATTAGGATGCCTGGAATGCATTAGATAAGATTTAAAATGAAGTAGCTGTGTCTTTCAAACATTTTTAAGATGGTAACAATTAGGCGCAACAAATCAGCACCTTCAAGTCAATTAAGAATTTCTTTAGTCGCCTACACTCTAAAAATGCTTCATCACCGGTGAGATGCCCCAGCCTTCTGTGAGGCATTATAAAGCACAGATACAACGAGACACGTGCCTCCAATTAACTGAGCACAAGACTAACTTTGGTTCAATAATGGAATCTTATTATCACAGTGAGATCTGTCCAGACTCAAACCCTTTCACTGAAGACTGACAGCAAACAGACAGCCGATCTATAACAGGGAGCAGACGTGTCCGGGTGGAGAAGTACCAGAAAAAAGGGCAAGGGGCCAATACAGGTCGACAAAGAGAAGAAAAGTCGATAGTGGAACTGTTGGCTGCTTTGCTATTGATGGAACACTGGTTGTTTTCAGATTATAGGGCATGGTTTCAGATGTAAGCATTTCTGTCCTGGTTTAGATTCAACTTTAGATTCCCAAAGGTGCACTATGTAAAATTTTGTTGGGGGGAGGACACATCACCTGTTTGTTTCCATGGAGATTTCTGGAATGTACTACAGTATGGCATTAAATCAGTGACGTGCGGTGGTTTACAGCTGGTAAGGCACAGACCAAACCATGGTTCAGTTAGGCCTTTTGTTAATCACTTAATTGTTCTCAGATGCCTTTAATTTCTTTTTGAACATATTTGTTAAAAATAAACAAACACTTAATCTCAGTTCAGTATTTTGTGTGATCACGCAAAACATTATATCTACAAATATGGGGAGATTTTGCTATTTAAAACCACAAAACTCATCACAAATCACAAGAAATCACCCGGAAAGTATAAGTAATTAAATACATAAATTTTTTAGACATTAAGGCATTATTTTCTTGCCATTTCTTTCAGAGATGACAGGTGAGGCCCAACCTCACCTGCCTCCCCTGACCGCACTAACGTGTTAGTTGGTAACGTGTTTTTGAGTAACGTATTCTAGTTACCTGGGGTGGTACTAATTACCTTTTCTATTCAGTAATGCTTTAGAGATAAGGTCCAGCTGCTCAGATGCTGCTCCCCTGTCCTCGCTCCATCTCCAAAAGGCTGACAACGACAGGCGCCTGTGCACGCTCTGCCTTTACTGCACATCTCCTAAACGACAGCTCCCTCTCTCTCCAGAACCCTCCTTCGTTCCTCGCACTCACCCTCCTCTGCCCACACACCGTCTTACCGTCCTCCACACGTCCTCCTGTTTATCCTACTCTCACAGTGTATTTACAAACTCTTGAATGACGAGAAAAAAACAAGCCACAGCTTGGTTGATAGAGAGAGGAATTGTGCAGACTTTATGTGCGGAGGACCTGATGTGCCTCCTGAAGCCTCATATAGACAAAAGCCTCATTAATGTTCTTTTCCTCTGACACACAACATATACCCGCTCCTGGTCAGCTGATAAAAAGATCAAGAACAAGTGTCATGAATATTTAATGGTAACGCATGAGTACGCCAACGCACTACTCTTTTGACAAAGTAGCGCAGTAGCTTAACGCATTAGTTATTTAGGACAGTAACGAGAACTTAACAAGCTACTTTTATTAAAGGTCCCATAACTTGCAAAATAGACTTTTCAGAGGTTTTAGCCTTCCTACAGTGCTATTTGGGCCTCGTATGTTGTGCCCAAAGTGGTTTTTTGATTGATTCCCGCATGCTTTTGCTAGAGAACTGTCTTTTCCGGAAAAGACAGTTCTCTAGCAACATCTTGCGGAAGCATGCGTCTGCTGCTCAGCCCCTCGGCTGAGCAGCAGACGGGGGCTCCTCACCAGGATGACGCTTCACTAGGATGACGCGGTGCTCAAGCCACGCCTCCAGGAAGCGCGCAGCCGCAAGAATAAAAACAGCTAATGCTAATGCTACATAGTAATTACACGATGGATACGATAGATAGAAGAGTTAGCTTGTTATTTACCAAACGGCAACGTCCGTCGTTGAGGTACTGGAGCACGTCAAACTCCAGGTCAGATCCAGGACGTAGGACTCAGCACGACGCACCGTCAGGACGGATAAAATGTTTATTCCCGTGTTTGTGTATCGCTGTTTACCGGAGCACACGGTGCATGCGCACCATCTCCGCTCTAGGTTACGTCACGGGTTGGGAGGGGGAGGCGCGCGGGTTGGACGGGGAGGCAGCCTGCTCTCTGTTCGGGGGGGTCAGATCTCAGAGTGAGCCGTTTGCTTTTGCAAGGAGGGGGGCCAGTCCAAGAAATGAGTGTTTTTTGGAAACTGTTATGTTATGGATATTGCACAACGCAAACATTTATCAACAAAGCCCTTAGAATAGACTGTGTAAAGGGCAAAAGAGCAGAATATGGGACCTTTAAGTTATGCTACCCAACACTGATGTCTGTCTGGTTAACACAGTGTAAAAAGCTATTTAGAAATTTGTTTACACCTCTTCCTCAAAAATGTTACTAATCTGGGATTGAACATCATTCTATAGGGTTTGTGGGTGAATGCTGTACCACCGCCTGAGCTACTATTTATTAGTTTATTAGGTATTTTGATACATATTCTACTCTCTGACACTCTGTCTAAGCCTCAAAATGTTAAAATCATCCCATTGTTTGCAGTGTCTCATCAATGCATGAGCAAACAATAAAATTCTGTGGCTTAATGTCCCCGGGCTGTTCTGGCAACTGCCCATTTCCACGCTGCCAAATCCCTCTTAGCTCAAGTAACCAAAACTATTCAAATGTCACGCTTATGGAGTCTTAGTCGAGCACAAACCCGCTCCGTCTGATGAGGCTCCTTTCTGAACTGTGAGGAAATGACAGCTCCACGTGGCTGACATTTCTAAACATTTTTTAAATTCAACCAGCAGAGAATGGTTCTCTGAACTAATAAAAGTATGTGTTTTACGCTGTAACATTTCTCGTGGATGGTCCGCCCCCTGGTTGTCTCTATGCACATGGTCTTGCTTTGCTTTGAATGTTCTCCAACTTGCTGTTGTATCCCGCGTCTGTCCAGGAGTGTTCCATCGCAGAAAAAGTTTCAAATGTAGTCATCAGAACATTATTTTAAAATAAATTTTATTCAGCTCAGGTATAACGTCTATCTTCAACCAGCTCCTCAGATTGAAAATTACTTCTGATAGAAGTTTTGATAAAAAAAAAAAGGCACTATAAAAAGATAAGTAGTTATTTAAACAAGAAATTAAACAAAACAACAACCATTATAACCCTCCGGTTGATTATTTTATTAAAGGACATCAGAACTTGTTATTGGGATAATATTAATTCATTTTTCATCCATTCTATTCATCCATTCATTCTACCGCTTGTTCCTGTGAGAGGTTGTGGGTGACTGGAGCCTGTCCCGGTGGGTACACCCTGGACAGTGGCCAACTCTTCGCAGGGCTGACACAGAGACATGGAAAGACAACCATTCACTCTCACGCTCATTCACTCTCACGCTCATTCACTTTGCGTTGCCAATTGACCTACACATGCTTGTCTTGTAGGAGGAGGCCGGAGAGAGAACCCACGGTAACACAGGGAGGACATGCAGACTCCACCCAATGAGATTGTGTAATGTTGGTCTGACCACAAAATCTTATATTTGGAAGGAATTCTGTTGGAAATGTGTGTCTCCATTTTTCATAGCACCATGACAAAGTGTTCACTATTCACAAGGAAATGCTAGCTGTTGTTGCAAGGAAGCCACTTGAAGTGGCTTTTGAAAGTTATAAGGTTGGCACCATGTGCCAGAATGACATCGTTGTGGTTCCAGGTAATGCAAAACACTTAAACCAAAAACGCAAACTGAGCTCAGTGCAAGACCAACTAGGATTAACTCGTAAAAGCTAAAGTTAAAAACACAGCTGGCTAGAAGATTGCAATCTGAACTGTTATCTTTGACTCTTCTTCAAGAAAAGCTGTTAATCTCTAATGAGTTTGCTGCTGTTTTGGATTCTTTGGATGATGTTCCAAAGGAAATTATTAGGATTATTAGGATTTTTGTGTGAGGATCAGTCACAAAAAGTCCATGTGGTTTTGCATCCGTGTCACATGTTGACGAATGGCACACATTGAGAGGCAGCAACAGAAAATGAAAGTAAATCTGGCTGCCCAGTTATTTAGCAGTGGTGTGGCCGAAGCTCTGGAGTACTGTGACACAGAACTTAACTACCCCCAGTTTAGGGGATGTACGGCAACCGTCAAGTTCTTGAGAATCATCTATTCAGATTTTTTCCTAAACAGCCGCAACCCTTTAGGAGGAGTATTCAAAGCACCAATCAAGGCCTCAACAATCGATCGGGCAAGGGTCATTTTGCAACAAGCTGAATCCTGTCTCTATGGGCTCAAGATAAAACACAAGGCCAACACATTTGTCCACATGCACAGCACCCAGAAAAAAACATAAATTCTTGGCTTTATTGCATGTGGTAGGAGTGTGCTGAAGATCTATAAAGACATTGTGGAGAGACCAAATGCCTCATGCAGGTACCTTTTGTCATACAAGCTAAGTCAGGATCACCTTGAGCTGTATTTCTCGGCCATCAGAGCATGTGGCGGATATAACAACAACCCAAATGCCCAACAGCCTTCTTCATGACAACACTGTAATCCCGGATTCAACATCAGCAACTGTAAATGTTGCTTGTAGGATGGATCAGGTGTCTGTAGAAGTTAATTTGCCTGAGGATGCCATCACTAACCTCCCTGGAAACCATTTCTAAGTATAAGGAGGCAGCTATTAACTATATCACTGGCTTCATTGTTAAAAAGATGAAACAGCATGTTACCTGCATGCCCTGTGTACAGGCACTTGTTTCTGATAATTTGGACTCCCATCCTTTTCTTGAACCTAAAAGCCGAGGTGGCTTACAAAGTCCATCTGCTGGCATCGTCGCCGTTTGCCAGGCAACTGAAAAGTACTTCCAGAGACTTTTGAGGACCAATGGGGAAATACACCACCAGGACCACAGACAACTACTGCAATTGTCACACAAGTTCTGGGGGAGTGTTTAGACAAAGACCTTTTTCCAACTTTACAGAACCACATGTTTGATACATGTGTTGAAGCCAACCATGTTCATCTTTTGGTTAAAATGGCATCTGTCTGGTGCTGTAAAATCCACCTAAACCATCTGGCCAGAAGGCACACAGAAAAAATTAAGCAAGGAAAGGTTGTGAGAAGGCGACTCACCAAGTTGATTCATTTTTATGGCAATTAATGTAAGAATTGCTTATGTATTCCTTTTCTACTTGATATGTAAAAAGTAATTATATATATATATATATATATATATATATATATATATATATATATATATATATATATACACACACACACACTTTTTACATAACTAGTAGATTTTTTTTTAACTTTACTTTTTATTGTCTCACCAGTGCTATGCCGTAATTACCATTTTGGTTTTACACATTTTGCAAATTTAAATTTAGTTATTACTTTCACTCCCTCTGTTTTATCCCTAGGTGGTGAAAGAGTATTGGTCTATTTAAATATATTTATATTTGTGTATAATTTAATTTGATAAAATATTTATATTCTTTTATAGATATTATATTGATGTTATCATTTGGCCCCTGACAAAAAATTACCCAAATGAGTTCTTAGGGCATAAAACAGATGTTTTTTCATTGTTTTAATTTAATTTTGTTTAACTCTTACTATTATTGCCAGAACAACTTGATGTCTAAATAGCCCATAGCATCAAGGTAACCTTTATCTTAGAGCCTGCATGAACGGGGAGAAAAAGAGCCAGTCTTAACAAGTACTGTCAACTCCATCTACTTTTAAAATAGGCAATAAAATCGAGGATATGCCTGTTACGGGACACGGCGCCTGCCCTTTTTTTTGTACCTGTCCCTCCCTTTTTTCTTTGGTTCCATCTGTGAAATGCCTGGCGAGGATCTCCTTATTGGCCAAACCTGCGGAGGCTCGGATTGGACCAGCATCCTTCCCCTCAGCCAACCGGAGGAGAGTCACCTGACGCGCCCGCCCAATAAAAAGGACGAACTTCCGCTGGCTCAGGGCAGCTGAACATAGGTGGTTCAGCTTGCCACATGATGTGTCTGTTTGTTTAAGAATGTAGTGCTAGCGCTATTTGTTGTGTTTTTCGTTGAGACACTTGTTAATTTGTATTTACAACCTTTGTTAATTTGAATTAGTGGATCCTGAGTTTAATTTCTCTTAAAATATTTAATTGTTGTCTTTTTTTGTTTTGTTTAGTTTAGTCTCTTTTCTTTTGCAAACTATTACTTTTTATTTGCTGAAAAATATTCCCTAAATTGTGGACACCTTTTGTTACCATTTTACATAATTTCTGTTACTTCCCTTACTCCCCTAGGTAGGCTGGTCGTAACAATGCCAACAGCTGTCCTGTACTGTTTACTGCTCATCTAGAGCCTGCATGAACGGGGCCTAGAACAGAGCAATCATTTGGACATTAAAAATGCAATAGTTAAGTGGTTATGTTTCTTGAAGTCCGCATTAACGGGGCACAAGATTTTATTAATCAATTTGAAGCATTGTATAAATTTGAATACTCTTTGGCCAAGCTGCTATATGTATTATAGTTGTAACACAAAAAAAAAAGTTTTCTTTTTGTCACTTTTTTTTTTTTTTTTTGGTAGATAGTTTACCGAATGCACTTAGGGGAAACCAGCACAGTTAATCCGGTTGTATATTGTGTTTGTCTTGTTGATGTATTTGTTTACCTGTTTTGTATTATAGTTCTGGCATGGAAAAAAAAAATAAAGTTTGCACTATTAATCAGTTGTGTGTGTGTTGTTTGTAATTTTCTATGTACCGTAGAATGCGGACTATTGAGCGCTCCCGAGTATAAGCCGCACCAGCCATATTTACAAAGATATACAAAGCTGCACCTGACTATAAGCCGCGGGTGTCCTGTTGAGACATTTACGTTGCCAGCCGTGCCGGTTTGGGAAGAGCACTCGCACGTGACAGAGGCGCGCACGTGTTTTGTAACAGGCGCACCACGCGAAAGAGCGTGTGTGCAGCCAGTGCTGTGTTGTTTTCCTTCCTCATCCCCGAATAAGTGGTCAAAATATGTTACGTGGGAAAAACCCTTAATGAAAGTGCGTGGCTGCTGCACGAGCGGAGGAGAGAGAAAAACAGAGCAGCGGAGGAGAAAGAGCAGGAGGAGAGAGCGAGAAGAAAGGAGCGAGGGAGAGATCATGTGGTACAGGAGACGTCCCGTTGGTGCAGGTAGAACACTAAACACATAGTTACTCATTCTGCCTATAAACCTCTGCTCGGAACTCAGTTTACGTAACTCCGGTTCTACACGTGCGCGGGCTCGGTTCGGGTTGAGACATACATGCGCGGCCGGTCAAATCACGCAGCAAATGACTCTGAGTCTGGTTCGGACAGTACCCACGCGGGTGCGGTCGAGTTCTGGTCGAATCGGACAGTACGTGTGCGGGCTCGGGCAGGTCGGACTTGAATTTTTGAGTCAGATCTAAACTCTACCCTCGAGGCTGTTCGCGGAAAAATGCATAAATAAGCCGCAGAGTTGGAATTGTGAGAAAAAATTAGCGGCTTATAACCCGCATTTTAAGGTATATAACTGTTTTCTATGTTTATTGACCTTATTCTGCCCCGCCCACTTTTGCCGTTTTTTGCACTTTTGTTGTAAACGCACTTTCATTTGACGAGAACTCTGTTAAAGCTAATGACGAACGAGGGAAAAGTCTGACGCTAAAATGTTACATAAAGTAGGTTGATTTGTGTACAATGTTTAATGAACACGAGCAACAACAAGTCAACAACGCAACAATTTTCTGGTCAGTCTGAAAACGGCTTTTTAGTCCGTGTAGAACTTATTTTCTGTTGAGCTCGTCTGCTCCATGTAAACTAATACGACAGAAACAAGACGGCGGCGCGTAAGGCAGTTTCCGGAATAAGGTGAATACATGTATGGTATTCGAGTTGTGTGTCATGTAAGTCTTGTCCTGTCTTCCCACTCGTAGCCTGCACCTTGCCGTGGTGAGCGGGCTTTCCACAAAGATTAATAGTTAACAAGCTGTCTTTTTTCTTCTTAGGAAGGTATTGCTGGTGGAGATCTTTCTGGATGTTGTGGTAAGACGCTTGAGATGGCAGATCCAGAGATGGCTAAAAGCACTCTCCTCTCACCCATCTCCTCCACAGAATCCCTCGGGTAGCCAAGGACGGACATGGCACTATTCATTATTTTTCAGTCCTAGAGTTGAGTCATATATAAGCTAGAGATGTTAATTTAAATTAACAAATAAATACTTCCTGATGTTAATAATTAGTATGTGTGGTTACGTAATGCAGCAGTTTTTAATGGTTTTAGTTTGGAGTGCTTTTTATTCAGATTTTTGCTATATACGTTCACTTTAAATGCATGCTTTCCTGTTTTTGAGAGTTAACCTGTAACACTGTTGTAACGACTGGTGGATCAAAAATAATGCAGACTAGAATAGTTCAAAAGTACAAGATTTATTCAGAAAACAGGACAGCTGGATACTGGACTGAGGGACACAGGTGAGTACTGGAGTGGCGGGGTGGAGCAGACTGGACCGAGGAGCACTGGGGAAAAATCATTACTGGAAAAATCACAGAACAAAAAGGCCTGAGTGTTCACCACGAATGTAGACTGAATGATCTGGCAGGGTGTGGATGAATGAGCCGAGTCTTTATACTGCAGAGGGTGTATGCTTGATTGAAGATGGTTTACAGGTGAGTAGTGGGAGGAGGCGTTGAAGGTGGTGCAGCAAGTATACTCTCCGCCCAGCTCCAGACAACACAGATGGGAGGGGGAGAACCATGGATGTAGAACTGGATAAGGTACTCCCCCTCTGTCTGTGGTCCCAGATTGATTTGTGGCCGTGCGAGGTACTGCAGCCTCTTGGAACCAGCCTTTTTCTAAAATTTCACATTATAATTGCAGACAGTACTGAATTATTATCGGTATTTAAATAAAATAGACGGAAATGTTCTTTTCTACCGTTTCTAAAATCACCGAAATTACCGTTTTTATATGAAGTGGGGGATTGTCGTCACGTGGCGCCCTAAAGCAAAGATGACAGCCTCCGTGTCAGGAAGTAAAACAAAGATGTCAGCCTCCGTATCAGGAAGTAAATGCGGAAGTAAGAAACTTTTTTGGGGTCATGCGCCAATGAGCACTCTCCATAGGGATAAACAGGGCGGCCATTTTGGATTCATCTTCCAGGTTTTATTATAGTTCTATGGGAGAACACAGGAATCTTGACAAACACATAATATTGCACTCAGCACACCTTGGAACGCCTAAACCTGACTGCTTTTTTGGCTGCTGGAGGAAAATGCAGGAACACAGAGGGGATAGACGAGTGGGGAAGGCAAAGGAACCAGTCTATGAGAGGGACTCGCAGAGATTTGACAATGCAGAGAATTATTTATGAAAGATGTTTACTTTTAACGTGGTATTTACACCATCTTGTTTTTATAGACTTTTTTTTTTTTTTTTTTGCATTTATCAACATTTTTTCTTGTCCTACCAGCAACATCATTAATTGAAAAAAAAAAAATCTGGTCCATAATTCATTAATTTCCCAACATTAATCCATTATTTCTCATACCTACATCATATAGATCTAGGTTTAATGTTATACCTATGTTACATTTTCCTTTCATAGCACTTGATATATAAATTTGACTTTAGAGTCTTCTGTACAATTGTGTGTGTTTCAGTGTTCAAGTCTTACAATGTTTTTGTAATGCTCATGTCTGCATGCATGTTGACTGAACCAGACATTGATTGCCTAAACGGTTCTATGTTAACTATGTTAGCTGTTTCTGGTCTAAAATAAATAATAAAAAATCAAGAAATGTTCATGTTTACATTTCTTTAATAAAACATTGAAAAGAGCAAATAACACAAAGGTATAAATACACTTAACTATTTACATTTTAAAAGATGAGGTTACTATTTACACATTGTGACAGCTAGATCCAGCATGGAGCAGAAACTGCAAGGACCATGGGGGGCCAGACTGGAGTGGAGAGAAGAGAAGAGGTAAGAGCATGTTGGACGATAGAATAGGATACAAACAGTGTTATGTATGCCTAACATGAAAAAACAGAATACAATCTTCACATTATGTGTAACATTCCTGAATTGTTTTAGTTTTTGTTGAAATTAAAACCGTTAAAAACAACTTCAGTAGTAGTCAAAACAGATGTCTACTGCTACAGAAGTTGCATTTTAAAGGTCCCATAACATGCAAAATCGACTTTTCAGAGGTTTTAACCTTCCAACAGTGCTATTTGGGCCTCGTATGTTGTGCCCAAAGTGTTTTTTTCATTGATTCCCGCATGTTTTCGCTAGAGAACTGTCTTTTCCGTCCCCCTCGGCTGAGCAGGCAGACGGGGGCTCCTCACTAAGATGACGCGGCTTCACCAGGATGACGCGGTGTTTAAGCCACGCCTCCGGGAAGCGCGCAGCCGCAGAATAAAAACAGCTGATGCTAATTACACGATGGATACGATAGATAGAAGAGTTAGCTTGTTATTTACCAAACGGCAGCGTCCGTCGTTGAGGCCCTGGAGCACGTCAAACTCCAGGTCAGATCCAGGACGTAGGACTCAGCATGACGCACTGTCATGACGGATAAAATGTTTATTCCCGTGTTTGTGTATCGCTGTTTACCGGAGCACACGGCGCATGCGCACTATCTCCGCTCTAGGCTTCATCACGGGTTGGGAGGGAGAGCCGTGCGGATTGGGCGGGGGAGGCAGCCTGCTCTCTGTTCGGGGGGGTCAGATCTCAGAGTGAGCCGTTTGCTTTTGCAAGGAGGGGGACCAGTCCAAGAAATGGGTGTTTTTTGGAAACTGTTATGTTATGGATATTGCACAACGCAAAATTTTATCAACAAAGCCCTTAGAATAGACTGTGTAAAGGGGAAAATAGCAGAATATGGGACCTTTAATAGATTCAGCCAGGGCTTTAAAAAAAAACATAATTTCCCCTAGCGGTCAAATGGACTTCAGGTAAAAATAATCCAGGAGCGTCATATCTAATGTGAGGATGGTGGGCAAAAAATCCCAGTCTGTCCATAAATGCAAACATAAGACTGTTCACAAACTTCCTGGCCTTGTCCATCTTCCCTGGATTAGCACCATTCCTCCACCAGCATCGCTGTGTCAGTCCAGAGAAAATGATTTTGATGGTGGGATGCAGCTGGTGGAGGTGTTTCAGGCCCTCCTTCATGGCTCTGACAAGGTCGACAGACTTCTCCTCTCCTGAGTCATCCCCACCATAGTGAATGAGGAGGACATCAGGGGTTGCTCTTCCTCTTCGGCACTGGTGGGAAAATGCCATCAACCTCTTCCTCTTCAAACCACCCCAGCCAAACCAAGACACCGTTGTGTTGGTGAGGCCAAGGTTTTTCTCTATGGTCCTTGCAGCACTTTCTGCCCCACACCGGACGTAGCTGTCACCAATAAATCCAGACATTGTCTAGACGGACAAATACAAAATTTTGTGTTATTTTGTGGTTATGCTTAAAGTTACTTTATTGATGCTTTTTTAATTGATAAACATATTTTACAAAGAACAAAATAAGGATAACTTACAGTTTTTTTTTTTTTTAGCAGATGCCATCTTGGAGTCAGAGGGACAGGTTTGTGAAAAATCTGATGAAAAACATGTTTGTTAGCTAAATGTAATGTTCTAGTTGCTTAACTTAACAGTTAAAATTCACTTAAATCAAGTTTATTATTACAGTTATTGAAAACTAATGTTAATTCAGGAATTAAGCTTCTTAACTATTTTATTACAAAAAATATTCAATTAGAATATAACTAGTAGCTAACATTATGGCTGTGTTAAATAGCATGTAAGAATGACAAATCAATAGTAATTTCTACATCATTTGAGACAATAAGTTCGAAATCAATACTTTAACTAACATGAAAATTACCTTTTTAAAGTCTGTGCATAGATGCAGATAGAGGGGCGGAAACTGTTAGCAACCTCGCTCCTGATTAGCCCATGTGGTTGCCATGATACGGGCACTCGGATTTCCAAATATGGAGTCTGGCTCCACTTTAGCCGCTATAACTGCTAGCTGCGATTGGCTTCATTTGGCTGGAGCCAAACGCTATGGGTGACGTCACATTGCCATAGTCCATCGATATGTATGGTCTATGAGTGCGCCGAGCACCATTGCAGGTTTAGTTTTGAGCCTGAGTTTAACCTGCAGGCATATAGTTGACTGAAAAAACATTTGATAAAAGTAAAAATACCAATTTATTAGAACAGAAACTGTGTCGTTTTATAATGTCTTCCATTTATCTTACCTAGAATAGATATACTTTTGCCCAAGGCAAAACCAGCAATGAGCCTGCTTACAAGTTCCGTGACCATCCAGCAGGGGGTGCTATTGCATCTTCTGCATCCCTAGTTCCCGCTGCTATGGCCTCAGCTCAGCCTGAGTTTGCTGCTGCTGTGATTAGAGCGAGGGCGGCGCAGAGACATGAAGAGAGACAGACAGAGAGCTGCGGCTTGTCTGAGAAGTTAGAAGACTCAATACGTTCAAAACAAATACCCAGCAGTTCTCACAGGAAAATGTATAAAGTTAAGTAAATTTGTATTCACATCACATTAAAATATACAAAATTCTGGCTGTGCAAGTGCTTGAAAAATAAAATGCAAGCATTTGGTGAGGCTCATGTGGAATGTCCAGCATAAAGATGTGATAACAATATCTGCTAAGTGCTCTGAAAGGGGTGGCTTTATCGCATTTATCTACAGCTTAATACTCAATGAATATAGGCCTCTTTTTCAGCGGTACTTTCTTGTTGTATGGTTCCATTTTGCTTTATAACATTGTTATTTTTTAAAGTAATCGCTGGAAATGGTGATATATTTTTCTGTCATAATTAGGTAACTATTATTAGATCAGACTTTAACAGGCTCCTGTTACTTTTACGTCTTTCTGCATGGGATTTGTCCCATTATTAATCTCCACACAGAAGTTTATTTTAACTCGAAGCCTCATGTTCAAATCAAACAAACCACTCAATACTACAGTTCAATCAGACCGAGACACAACTTTACCCAAAAAAACTGGACTTGACAGCCAAACAGATCCTGATTCTAATAAATGGGCTATTACAAATCAATGGGGGCAAGTTGATCAAATGAAATAATAAATCATCTTCTATTTCCAGGTGAATACTTACATACTGACAAAAAAACAAAAAAAAACAAACTGATTTTAGCCTTTTGTGTCTTGCCTTGAGATGAACATCAATACATTTATGACTTTACTGGATTTTATATATATTATTTATGTTCTGCATAGATTCCACCGTCACCCAAATCAGTGGTGGAAAGTAACAAAGTACAAAAGTAACAGTACTGTGCTTAAGGCGAGACACAGGCAAAAGTAATTTTTAAAAATGTTTTGTTTTTTGGTCAGTTTGCGCTTTCATGTGGAAACAACAAACATGTCCAAACGGCTCTTAAAGATGTTTTATTCTTTCATTTACTCCACTTCATCCATGGATTCCTCTGGGACATTGTAACTTCAAAGGCCGTTTTCTTAAAATGCATTTTTCTTCCTCGAGACATAAAGATCAGCCTTAAAGTAGATCACACACATAACTTTACAATCTTGGACTCAACAAGATTTTGACGAAACGTACAGGGGGATTTTTTGATATCTAATTCTAAAATTGGTTTATTGAAGTTTTAAGTAAAAAAAAAAGGCACCTCAGTCAAATCTAGTTTACTCAAAAACTAAATAAGAAACCCAGTATCCCTCTGTACATTTTTTGTAACTAATATGTGTACAAAATGAACCAAGAAATTTAAACCTGGTTCTGTCCATTTTTCAGATTTATATGTCTCAAAGATGTGTAATTTAGGCTGTTTTTACACTTAAAATGCTGCATTTTCATATGAAAACTAATTAAAAATTAAATGATGACTTAATAATAGTAATTTTTTTTTTATTACATTTACTTGACTAAACTACAGGGGAAGTTTCAAATTAATGTCCTTTTCCTATTCATCTGTAGTGTAGTAAGTAATTTTTCTTTACTACTTTACATTACATTACATTTACTTTACTTTACATTTTTACTTTACATTATACAGTAGATACTTTTTACTTACTCACTACATTTCAGAATATGTATCTGTACTTTCTACTACACTGCATTTTTTAACTGGACTGAAAAGTAAAAGTACACTTTCTGAAGACCTGCTGAAAAGGCGAAGGGGTTTATATTTAGCACACCTTTTATTTTCTAGTCCCCTTTGAGCAAACAAACCGCCGCTATACAAAAATAACCTGAAAAGTTACCGTTAATGACCAAAATGCAAGAAAATAAATTAAATTAAAATTACAATTTGATGCTTTAATAGTTCTACAAACCAAAAATAATCACTTTTACTTTTTACTCTCAAAGTACATTTTTAAAAGAGTACTGTAATAATTTTACTTGTTTTGCATTTTTACTTGTGAATATATATTTTTTTGGCTGTTGTATCTGTAATTTTACTTGAGTAACAAAGTGGAGTACTTCATCCACCACTGCCCAAGTGTAATCACATCAGTAACAGCTGGCTGTCTCGATCTCGATGGATGACGTCTACTAAAAGCATCACTTCTGGCTCCGGCTGGTGTTAACAAGAGCTGCAGAGGTGAACTTCTGTACCGCTGGACCAGATGGTGTTATGAAACTGAACAGCCTGACAAACGCAACACTTATTTATCCTCCCAGCAGGCTCGGTCTTCATTTCTCAGCGTGGGTTAGACGAATAGCTTGTCATCTTTCATCAATTAAAAAGTATTGCTACTACGTTTCCTTTCTGGGTGGTAGACATTTATTACCCAGTCAGTCCATTGTGGGAAGTGGTGTCTTTGACTGGGTTGTGTTTTGGAAGGTGATTATTATTTACCATGGAGGCTGCTTGAAGTCAAATCATTCACTATTCAGACAAGCACAAAAATAGATTGTGGCACATGTGAACGTTCCTTAATCCTAGCCTGTCCTTTCAAGCTCAGTGTTGAAAAATGAAGAACAAATAAATAAATAAAAACATCTGAACAGAAACTGGATACGACTTGCATTTTCACCACATTAAAACTGGGACCAAACCAGGACTAATTCTGAAGCTACACTTAGACTAGACCAGAACTAGCCAATGACTGAAACAGGACCAACCTGAGTCCACATCAGGACTAAAATGGGAGTGAAAAAGTTGAACAGGACAAACCCTGGTCTGAACTAAAACCAACAGTATGAGTTAGCCCATGTGCTTTATTACGGATGGAGCAGCATGAAAGGATGGATTAACTATGTATTGATTGTAGTTCTGCATGTCCTGTCATCTTGTTTTGTCATAATTTCTTCTGTATTACGCTTGAATTTTGACACAATGTAGAAAACGAATGAGGCAATTCAATACCATAGAGTTTTTATTGTCCAAAAAAGAACTGGTTGCTTTGCAGACCACGCAAAAAGCTCTTCTAACCAGTGTCCCAGATCATGGTTCTTGCATGAAGAAAAAACAAAAACACGAACAAAGAAAATGCAGCCCAATTTATAGCCTTTCTTCTATGAAAATTCAAGATCATTACCCCCATAGCTTGGCCCCTTTCCTATAGTTTTCTAAATTTTAGGACACTACCTCTATCAAACTAATTGTTATCCTGGGTTTTTCCTAGAAAACTACTTTTTCCCAGTCAACCAGATGCTACTAATTCCAACACACTTTCCAGCTAAACTCTTTTTGACATTGGTCTGGCAGGTCCATGTCTAAGTTTTTCAATTAATGATAATAATAATGATCATTGTTATCTTGCTCATTTCTCTAGGCCGAGCCCTTTGTTGTTGAGACATTATCTCATCCTACTAGTGCAGAAAGTGAAAGTAAAAGAAACATTGTAAACAAAATAACTCCACAGGCCTTTGCTTTATCTAAAACTTTAACATGAACAGTGTAATAATTATTATAATGTTTCATACATCTGTGCAGCTTTGAAATTCAATCTAAAGCGTAAGAATACCCCACCCTGTTTTCATGGAGCACTCACTATGCTTAAGAGCTACATCTAACAATTAATAAACAAGACATTGAGCATTCTTGGCAGTTACATTAAAAAGGTTGTAAGAACAACTAAATCAAATTTATATAAATTGAAAATCTTCAGAGACTACTGTTTATTTTCCATGCTGCAAATGTCTTCATGCACGCAACGACTTTCTCTCAAACCAGTTATTGTATCACCTGCTGGTCACAATAAACAACTTCTAGATTTAAGCCAGAGAGTGATTTTCAAGGTTTTAATTTTTTTCTTTCTCTTTCTTTTTGTCTTTTCTAGGCTTTAACGTTTTGTACTTGAAAACTGATCTATAAATGTTTCCACAGTCAAGTCTCTCAGCGCATAGTAGTGGGATACATCAGACAAGCAGCCTCTAAAGGGAAAGTAGAAGTGCCTTTGAGGAAAACATCCTTTGGGCAGTCCACTTTCTCTGTCCAGGGTGCTGAGCTTTGGAATTGTTTAAAGTCTATAAAATAGATATTCATGTTTTTCTCATTTTAACTTAGTTTAACACAGTTACCTGTGGTAACTTTTTATTATAATTTTACATTTGTGAAGTATTAGTTTGTGAAGAAATCAAAAATTTAAATTTATAATTGCAGGAAGAGCAGCTGAGTTATATATATAAAAAAAGAGAGCCTCACGAAGGGCATCTACTGTCTGGGACTGTGGTCCATTTTTATAAACTTCCCTAGCCGTCCATGCCGAAAGGTTCTCAGTTGGATTTAGATCAGGGGAACACACAGGACGGTCCAAACGAGGGACTTTATTCTTTTATTTAGCTTTAATTTTCGAGGATCATCCAGTCTTTGGATCCTCTGGCTTGGTGCGGGTGTTATTTTATGGGTCTTCCACTTTACTTTATTCTTCCATAACCCTCAGGATTTTTTAAAAGGACACATATTCTGCTACACGTTCAAAAAGAGAAGAGCCTTTGCCATCAGGACGTTATGACAGTTTGAATACTTGTTAGAAAATGACAGATTTGGGCTTTTAAAAGGTATGTGGTCTTAAACGTTTGATCAGCTGCAAAACAGACTATTTAAGTGTAATTGTGGTTTTAAACAAAAATGTTTACTCAAACTTTTTTTTGTCCTACTTCCATTTCTTGTTGCATAGTAAAGCTCTACTTGGAACTTTGTTAAGATCCAACCATGCAAAATGTAACTTTTTTCAATTTTTTTGATCGGGACTGTATTATGAAGAAATGTGGGTTAGCCTAGCAATTACAGTGATCGTGTTTAGTCGGCAGAAATGCTCAGAATGAGTCTGGGCATGATTTAAGGACTTAAACAGCAGAAGATTCTCAGATAAGTGATCGGAAAACATCACACATCGAGGAGATTCAACAGGGAGTGTTTTTCACAGTCGGGAGGGGAGAGAATTTTTCTAACTAAGGTTCGTCAAACTAGCGTGAATGAAGCTAAATTCAATTCCAGGTGGGTTTTTGATGAGGGAATAATGTGAGAATAGGGTTAAAAGCTCAAATTTTGCATAATATTTGTTCTTTAAGTCCTGAGCTGAAACTGAACCTAGACAGCATGAACTCAAGCTGATTTTTAATAATATCTGTTGTGACTATTTGTATTAATATGTTACATTGTTACTAGAAATATGAATTAATAGATGAGGAATATTGTTTTAATGATAACTGAAATTGGGTACTGTGAAAAGTGTTATTAATGTGCCTGAATGTTTTATTTTGAAGTACCGGATGTGAAGGGTACACGACAGGATGTAGAATTCTGTATCCGCCATCTTGACAAAAAGAAAAAGTTCACGGTGCTGTGTTGCAGCAGAGTTCAATAAAAATGTGAACTCTTTATTTCAAGAAAAGAAAGGACGCCTCTGTCATCATTGGGAAGCTATCACTTCGCTACAATATCCTTAATAATAATGAAATATTTTGCCTTTGTTTAATGTTAAATGTATAATGTGGACATGCGTCTAGGTACAAAAATAAAGCAATATTAGACCCAGAAGCTAGTACTTTCATAGTTTCATAAGCTTCATGTTTGAATGGGATGCTTTTTTGGTAGCTCTCCCTAACATGTAACATTATCACTTTGCTTTTATCCACCATTGACATAAGAGTACAGATATTACAATTGTTCCCGTTTTATTTACCCACAAAGCTGTTGTTGTGTGCATTGGAGAGCAGCCTTATTCAAGCCTTTAAACCTGGAAAAATTGTGGCGACCGGCCCTGAGATGCAGCCTATCAGCCAGAGCTAATCCAGTCAGGCGAATAATCAGGCCCATAGCTGGTGATTTCTGTAACCCTGGAGATTTGTTCCGTGCGAGTGCTCCGTCACACTTTGATTGGAGCCTGATTCTGATTTCTCATGCCTCACAGAGACATTTTAGCTTTTTTAAGTTTTATGTGGACGGGGACAAGCTGCACAAGATCATTCTCAATTCACATCCTACTCTCCTCAACTATCAATCAATCCATCTTTAAAAGGTATGTACGGAAGATTTCAATTTGAATTTTATATTTCATAAATGTCTAGGGGTACGCTAAAATCATAATTCGAGCTGTATTCCACCTAATGCCATCTTGGTTCTAGTTGCTGATGTAAATAAATATAAAGTCCAAAGTAATCTGCATTAAACTGTTCAAACATCACAACAGTCCTAATCTTTACTGTCAGTTGTGGTGCTAATATTTTTACAGCAAAAAACAAAACAAAACAAAAAACATTGTACAAAAGTATATCTGCATTTAAAACACGATTTTGGCTTTGTTACAATGATATATGTGAAATATGCTAATACATGTTTAGCATTGGTGATTAGTACACAGGTCAAACATAAAATATAATATATACATACATATACAATACATAAAAAATCTTCTAACAACCGTCTAAATGCCATCTAAACATGTTCACTGCTACTGCTCACCCACACCACAGCGTTTGTTGACGGCTGACTTCACTAAATTGTGTAAGCGCTGGGCGCCATCTACTGAATTGATGTACTCAATAAGTGTCATTTCACAGAGGCTGATAAATTCTGTAATTTAATGAATAATAAACTTTATTTTTGTTTCAAAACATGAGATAGAAAATTTAAAGTACTCAACAGCATGTTTAAAGGCTAATAATATGAAAAATGCACAATATTTTTTCCTTTAAACTGCCTGTGTGTGTGGTAATATTGCTGCACCTTTTTGAGCATGGCAAAGCTGTGGAAAAACAGCTCAAAGCCCCAATATCTGCACAATTGTGAAACATTTTGCATCCAATTTTAAAGTCCAAATATAAATCCATCAACTGAATAGAAAACATGCACCCAAAATCAAAACATGCACCCAAATTCAAAACACACACAAAAATCAAAAACATGCACCCAAATCAAAAACACATTCCCAAATTCAGAACATGCACCCAAACTCAGCAAAGCAGATTACGGAAAGAATAGGTCCACGTGCTTTAGTGTGATTGGACATGTAGCTACAGGATCTGTACCAGGAAATGGGATCTGAGCATGCCCCAACTGAAAATCTCCTCAGAAGAGGTTTTAAACTGTAGACAAACAAACACATGTATTCGTAATGATTGGTTTTTAAATAATTTTATAATGAAATACAAATATTTTAGCAATATTTTTATGCCGCTCAAAAAAGGAAATAACATCTAAAGAACACTGGACCTACCCTTTCAGTACTCTGATTTGCTGAGTTTGGGTGTGTGTTTTGAATTTGAGTATGTGTTTTTGATTGAGCTGCATGTTTTTATTTGGGTGTCATCATCATGTGTCATCTTTTTGATTTGGCTGCATGTGTTGCACTTTAGCAAGACAGACTTGACTTTGAGTCAAATCATGTACATTTTTAAAAGTAAACAAAATCACAGTGAGACAGAGGTCATCTAATCATCTTGTGTCCATGGTTTGGTTGGAGTTTTGATCTGTAGAATGGCATTGTTTTCACTGTAACAGTACAGTGATCCCTCGTTTATCGCGGGAGTTGCGTTCCAAAAATAACACGTGAAAAGTGAAATCCGTGAAGTAGTCACAGCTTTATTTTTTATTATTTTACAATGCAATACTGAACTATGGAATGAAACCAAAAATCAAAACCTGTTTTAAAGCCCAAAATTTGTTTAAAACAATAATTTTAATATAGTAATACAAGGTTGGAAACATTGTCACTGGCGTATTTCACAGTCTGTGCCTCTTCGTCCTGACTCCGCTCCGCTGTAGCGTCTGTTTCTACTGAAGACGCACGACTCTTTCTTTAGTTGTTGGCGATCTTTCTTTTTTATGAGCAAGAAGATTTTTATAAACGGATATGCCACCTTCGATTATATTTGAGAACTGCAATGAACGACTCATCAAAGGGTCCCGTTCTTGTGCTTGCGCTGAAGTTCAGTGGATGCACTGTAAAAATATCCGCACTGTAAAAAAAAATCCGTGAAGCAGCGAAGCCGTGAAAGATGAAACGCGATATAGCGAGGGATCACTGTATCTACAAATTCAAAATATTCAATTATCAATTAGGTTTCTTTAAATTGGGTTTTGCGCTCCCAAACTTTAGTCTGTGCTTTTAACTTAAGATGATTGGAAGTGCATGTGCTACCATGTAAAAAAATATATATATAATTTTGAGCCCTGCAAGTTGAAACTGACTTACACTTTAATTACAAAACACATTTAACATGATGTTAGTTGTTTATGTTGCCATTTGGTGTTTTGGTTCCCAAGCCATAGTAAAGATGAGTTCTTAACTTTGGGTTGGCAGATTCTAAAACCATTTGAGCAGCACCTGCAGCCAATCCTTAATCAGTGCTGGTGCAAGCTCAAGTTGTTAGAGCTCGGTTTTTCAGAGCTTTGAAATGAAGCATGATTAAGTACTGGTTGTAGTTCCTTTTCTTTTCAATCAGTAAAGGAGAATCAGAATAGCTTTACTCATTTGTATACAATGTTTGGTGTCCAAACTATGGCCCAGGGGCTAACTGTGGCTCTCAGACCAATCTTTATGGGTCCTCAAGCCTTCCAGAGAATTGGCCTGGCATCCCCTAAGTATTTTGGTAACTCTTAATAATAATGGTACATGAGTTAATACACATAATTCATCATGACTCATAATACTTTATTGCAAGGTGTGGTGGCATGTTCAAACCTCTGTTAAATACATCTTTTTGAATGAGCTCATCTGGGGCCCTCCACTTCCATGTACCAATGTTTGACCCCGATGTCCGAAGCAGAGACGTTCAAACTGACCAGGAAGTGGTGGTAGCAAGTTGCAACACCTTGAAGCAAAATCAACAATCATGCTGTTGAGTCACTCATGTTGCCACTGGTGTGAGTGCAGTGTTACCCCCAATTTACACCAAAGCAGTAACAGCACAATAGCTCAAAAAACACACAAGAATCGCTTTTAATAATAACTTGTCAGACATTCCACACCAGCGATGTAATTACACTACGCACCGCTCAAATTAGTAAAATATTTTTTAGCTGGAAAAACACAGGAAAGAGGCACGTTGCATAAAAATAAATCGCCAGTGTCCCTTAATTTCATTCCTTTCATCTTTAATAAGGACACAAATGCGTGCACGACTTTATAGCTAAAAAGAAAAAATAAATAGTAAAGAGAATACAAAAACAATCAACAATATTTACAGTATATTAACATAGAGGCTGGAGCGCCAGTGACGCCACAGTTTTGAGGTGAACCTCCCTTAGCTTATCTCAGGGCAAATCAATGATTGTACAATTACATTTGGTGACTTCAAATCATACACATTAATTTATAATAATAATGACGCAGAGCAGCAGCACATGAACAAACTCCACATTCTGACAGTTGACTGGCACTACCATGTCATCAAGTCATTTTATGCAATTGTTTCTGCGGTCTGAACTTTTTGTCATTCCAACAAAGTTGGGCCATGTACAAAGGAGTACTGAACAACTGAAATAAAGCAGTTTTTATATTAACAGAGGACATCAGACTAGCATGTTGGATTGACCATACAGTTTACGCCGCTGTCTGTGATTATCATGGTCATCTGTAATGTCACTGCGAATATAATGCTCAAGGTATCTTGACCTCATCAGTGACAGAAATAGCACTGCTACAGAAAGTAAATACAGGAAAGGTTGATTTCATGTCACTTTTGGTTCTTACAATCATGGCATAACTTTTCGAGGCATTATAACTGAAAGCCAAATTGAGAACAGACATTGAGGATCTGCAGAAGTCCTGCACTGTACGGGCAAAAAACAACCAAGTCGTCTGCGTACATGAGATGGTTAGTTACAGATCCTCCAACCACACATCTAGTATTACAGTTATTGAGCTGTACAAAATGTGTGTCACTTCAACAACGTGCCTTGCATCCTGATTGCATACAAGACCTCAGAGAATGATTCATGCAGATGCTGACTAGCGCTATACACAATTAAGTTATGTTATCGCTACAAGAGAGGCTAGCAGTAGCAGTTATCATTGCTCAGAATGAGTCTGGCAATGATTTAAAAATTTAAAACAGCAGAAGATTCTCGAATAAGTAACGTCTAAAATCTGAAAATCGTCACGGATCGAGGGAGTTCAGCAGGAAGTGTTTTTGATGGTCAGAGGGAAGAGGATTTTCAAGATCATCAGATAAATACTGCAATTTTGACATTTGTATACAGTTGAGTGTATGTATGTCTTTGTGGGTTTTAGTATTACATTTTTTATTCTAAATGTAATCTATGACGCACTGACTGGACAACACTTTTTTGTAAGAACGTTTTAATTTTACCAATAAAGTAGTGTAATGTGTAGTGAGTACTAGTTTGTATTCTAATTATGTATCTGTACATCAGACTGCGTTCCAAATTATTATGCAAATTATTTATTTATTTTTAAATTTGATTTATTATTTTTCTCTGGTTTTGCCAAATAGTCAATATAAATGACACTCATCATTTTCAAGTCATCAACCATAGAGTACAACTCCAATGTTATTGAACAAATCTCCCAATGATAACATTTTTTTTTTTTACTTATTATTCACAATAAAGTTTTAAACCATGTTATTTTTGTAAAGAGCTGAAATAGGTCATTTGTTAAAGGAAAATATTCAGCATTTTTCATATTATGTTACAAGCCTTTAAACATGCTCTTGAGTGTCTTAAATTTGCCATCTCATGTTCTGAAAAAAAAACAAAAACAAAAAAAACAACTGTTCACTGACATGCAGTGAGAGCATCCAGCTACTAGATGGCGTCTCACCATCAAGTGGCTGCTGTAAACATGAGTTTTAGCTGAGCAGCAGCAGCTAATGTGTTTAAATGGCAGAAATGCTCAGAACGAATCTGCCGATGATTTAAGGACTTAAAACAGCAGAAGAATCTCTGATAAGTGACGTAGATGATCCGAAAATATGGAGGACTTGCGTCTGACACACGAAGGGGGGAGGATTTTTAAATGACTATTCCTCAAAATACCGTGAATGCCGCTGAATGCTACTCTAGGTATGTTTTTGATGATGGAACGTTGTTAGAACATGATTAAAAGCTCAAAAAAGTCACTGTAGCAGAATATGTTCCCTTTTAAATTAGAAGCATTAGCAAAAACTTTTTCAATCAAAACATCTGAACAGTTCAAGTTACATTTTAACATAGGAGCCCTCATTTGATAGGGGTTTCACAATTCTTGCATCCATTGAATTTGTGAATTTGTGAGTCTGCTTGAATTTCTTTGCAGGATCAGAACAGCCTCCAGAGCTGCTGTTTGGATATGACCTGCTCCCGCCCTCATAGATCTTTGGCTTGAGGCTCCAAAGGTTCTCAATAGGGTTGAGGTCAGGGGAGGATTGGGGCCACACCATGAGTTTCTCTTCTTTAATGCCTTTATCTGCACGAATATGTGTGTGCTCTGAATCAGCTACAAATCTCTTAATAGTACACTAATCACGCATAAGTTTCACGCAGAACTTACACAGCCATCGAAATGAATGAAGCCCATTTCACATCCCGTGTAAGAGCTGCGCAGGTCTCCCCCCTGGGCTCTGACACTCCGTCGCTCTCCGATTATAGATGAAGTCTATTTTCTTCTGTGCCAGAGTCCAACCAGATCAAGGCCCGCAGTTTAGATCGCACCAAACAGGAACAAGAACACGAACTACATCTGGATTTACAAAACAAAAACTGTTTACTCGAACCACATTTTGTCCGAACAATAACATGTATTAAACTTTTTGTTACTCTGTAGGCAAATATTGTTCACAATCAATGCCACCCAAAACTTGTAAACTGTGGGACTTGAGAAGCCCCACAGTGCAACTGCGGTCAGATAAAAGGTTTGGCTGAATAACTTGAACATCTAATTCATAAACTGACTCTTATTGGATGAATTTACAATGTTGTGTTATTTTGTGAATGTTCTTTTGTGCATTGAAATGTATTATGAATCGTCCTGTGCACATTTCAACGGACATTGAAAATTGCCTTTAACTTGGGTTAATGTTCAAACTATGGAGATTTGGCTAATATCCAGCCCTGACCCTTAGGTCACACATCCTGCCACACACACATTTGAGTCAGGACTATCAAGTCTCTGATTGGCTGAAAGCAGGCCTGGACTGGGAGAAAAAATTGACCCTGAACCCTAAATATGGTTTCCATCATGCCCCCCTGTTAAGTCCCCCCAGAGTGTGCCTCTTTTAAATGTCCCTGGTTGTGGTGTAGCAAAGAACTGCTGCGATCTAAAGTGGCGTCTTTTCATCAGAACCCATGTTTTGTATAACTTTTGAGGATAATGGTTTTTGCTCTTTTTCTGAGCTCATGTCAGTACGACGCATGCGTCTGCAGTGAACGCTCTGACTACGCTGCACGATCTATGTCTTTTTTTCAGTGATCTTAAAATAACCAGAACTACGCACATATGAGGTCTATCAATGTGAACCAGGCTCCAGCCAATGCTGCGAGTCCACGCTGCCATGCAGCACAAAGATTTGTTTTTTACAAGCTACCAGCGGAAGCAAAGCATAGAAAGGCAGCCAATCAGAGGCTGCGCTTCCCCTGCCATCCCAGTTGCTCCTGCACTGCTCTATCGGCTTTATGATGGGCCGACCCAGGTAACGACGGGCTGAGCCACGGACCTGTTTTAGACTGGGCCGTGCATGCGTAACATTAGCACTGCACTGTGTCGCGAAAGCAGAGAGAAAGCAACTGAGTTCCAAGCAACTTGGAGCTTCCGCCGGGTGCAGCCGGGCCCAGCCTCATCCCAGGACGAGTCCCAATGGAGGAACTGCACATGGCGGTTCCACAGGAGAGTGCCATCCAAGCCCTCCTAAAACCAAGGAACAGAGGAGACAGAGTCTGGTAGCATCTCGTGCTCATCAGCTCAGCTCTGGGGAACAAAGGCCCAAGGAGCTGACTCCTCTCTCCTCCAGGATGTGCACCTGTCTTTTGACGTGATTTTGACTGCACACATGGATTTTCAAGTAAAGGACCATTTTTCGATTTTTCAGTCTACAAGAACAACCTTCAGGTTTAATCTGTGACCATTTGCTGCCGGACCCAGACGCTCAACAGAGAAGCATTGCCGTCTTCCTTCCTTCTTCACTGGAGGCATCTTCAGGAAGCATCCGACCCTGAGGTCACGAGATGGGACACAAGGCTGGAGAAACTTTTGGGTCGTAAGCGCACAGATTTCACAGACACAAACGGGCTTTAATACATTTTAATTGTTAAATTGAACTCCAACACATAACTAGATAGATCCAGAACAACCTTATCTAGTTTTACATCTTTTAATGTCTAATTTGAATATTTAATCACTATATTTATCTGTTTGTATGTGAATCAATAAATCTCCATAAATATAGCACCACATTTGATGTGAGATAATCAAACCATATATATATTGTACAACAAAATGGTAGTGGTACTAGTAGTCAAGGAATTCCTCATCCTTCATTTGGTGGACAGTGGGGTCCACTGCCAGGTCCAAGAAGCTCTCATCTTCCGCCTCTTCATCCTCAACATCATGCTCATCCACTAGCTGAGTGTCTGCTCTAAATCTGGGTGCATGTCCTGCAGTGCCTGCCCAGTCCTGGCATTACAGGTACTGCACCCAAATAAGCTCTTCTATTAACAGAAACAGTTATAATGTATTCATTTCTAATTAAAAAAGGTAATTATTTTTCTTTTCATTTCATTGATTATTACCATTTGTATTGAGGGAAAAAACTCAGGTGCCACCTTCTTGCCATACAGCTTTAAATAGTTGCAGTTCACTGTGTGAAGCCGTTTACCCTGGTAACTGCGGAGCACAGATGGTGCAAAGGCCAGAGCAGCAGTACCATGGTCTTGGTTCCACCAGTGAAACCCGTTCAGCAGGTACAACTGAAAATGTACGCTGTTGGCACTGGTTCCTAAAAATCAACATCATAAATAACATTTATACTTTACTTTTTTTTTTTCTTAAATTATGTAATATGGGGGTGACAAACCTGGTATGAAACGATTAAGCGGTGCCTCGAACACACCTGTGCTGGGCAGCCGCACACCTCCCTTTGTTTCTCCTCTGTTCCTGTGTACAGTAGTGATAGGCAAAATGAGCGAAGTGAATGAGATCGTGAAGCACACAATGAAGCTTGCGTCGTTTCCAGTGAGTGATGTCAGGGGGTTCATGGAGCACCAGATATGAGCGGAGTGCCCGGGTGGTTCAGAAAGTGATTCATTTCAGATACGCTATGACAAAGCTAAGAAATTATCACTATCTGCAGTAGTGTTCGGGACTAGATTAGTTCAATAAGATACGATCCTATTCGAGCAAGTTTTCCATTAGAAAGGATTAATACATTACTAATTACAGAAATAAGTAAGTAAATGAAATGAATTATTCAGCTATCTAGAGATCATACGTTTACCCATTTCTTTAGTACGGTATTACTTTGTATCCTTTGGTAAATTAGCTGACTGATTAACAATAAAGTGAGGAAGCTTCAAGTGGTTCAGTGCATGGCAACAGTATGATACAGAAAGACGTATTTGTCAAATAGGCCCAGAACATTATAAACACAGTGTATTAATAATGATAACATAATAATGTTATGAAATGACCATGGAATCTTCGATTTTTATTATTGTATTTTTTAATGGAATCTTCTTTTTTCAATGCATTCTCTCTCTTAGCAGTCAAGACAATGACAATGTTTTGTTAATTGCTATTGTAAATGATAAAAAATAGGGCCTAAATTTTCTTTAAAATTCACTCCTATATAATAGTGTAACAACAATATAGCCTGTATAGGTCTTATAGGCAACTGCTGTCTCTTGGATGTTCTTTTATAGGTTGTCTGTTACTGTACATTAAATTATTTTCAGCCAATTGTGCTAATTAGGCCAATACTTTGTATGCTTGCATTTCATTACAATATAACACATAACACAATGAGCCTTTAGGCTGTTCACAGGTAACAGATGAAGCTGGGATACATAGCCATTTGCGAGCCAGCTGATGTAAATGTGGATACAAATCTTTGTTTTGAGTCCAGTATTGAAGAGGATCGTCTGAACAGGCCATTTTGGTTTCACTCATATAATGCTGCACCTCCACTGTTGCACTTCTCTCCTTTGTGAAATCCGACACCTGTTGGTTCAAAAGATCCCAAAGTCTTGGTTTTGAAACATCCACATTACAGTTAATTACATTAATATCACATATTCTACATACTGTTCCTTAAAGTAACACATTCTGGAGGCACAGGAACCACAGTTGTAGTGGACACAGATGTATTTGACACAGGGGTGCTGGAATATGGCACAGGTGTAGAAGGTGCTTTTTTCATGGCATTCTGTGCATTGGTGGGATTGCAGAACCCATTCATTTTGAATCTTGGATCCAGTAGCATGGCTAGAGGTTTGGGTGGCTACCTCATAAAAACTGAGGTACTTTCTCACTCATCTAGCAAACGTCTGCAGAGATGTGCTGCCTTCGTCTTTTAAAGTAACACTAGAGGAAGCTGGACTATGCCTTAGCATACGAACAAGGGGGATGATTTTAATTCCATTAACATGTTTTTCTTCAAACAGCTCCTCAGTTGCTGTCTTTATGGGCGCCAGGACAGTGAGGCGCTCCTGAATTGTTACACAGGCATCAGAGGAGAGGGTCAATAAATTAGTGTGGTGTGCGGTCAGTGAAGCACCAACTGGCTCCCGCTGTTCATAAAGCCTTGCCATCATTTTAATAGAACTGTTCTAGTGCATTTCAACCTTGGATTAGTTTGTGCTGTGGCTTCGACATCAAGCTTTGGCAGGTAGTGAGTTGATCTTTAGCCCCAGTACTGCTTTGAAAATATCCTATTCTTCTGGCCTTCTCTCTCATTTGTGACAGCCCCTCGGTTTGTTCAGTTGCCTTCTTCACTAAAAGGTTCAGTGCATGAGTAATACAAATTGTATGCCGCATCCGCAATACATTACCACAAGCGTATCATATTAGATGCCTCATCTGTAACAAGGCATTTCACCCTGTCTTTTATGCCCAGTCCACCATGAGTGAAGTCTTCACAGTTGCAATTTTAACAGCTGTGTGTGACTGTGAAATTACCAACTCCCAACAGTACAGTTGATAGGGACCCAGCACTGTTCATAAAATGACAAAATGACCTCCCTCACATTTGCCTTGACCTCCTCTTTCTCCTCCGAATATCTTTTTCCCCACCATGGCCTTTAAAGTACAACTAAGTAACATTTTTGTAAGTCTGTGTGGTGGTTGTAAATGTTTTTTTGGGAGTTTGTTGTTTATTGGGAGTCTGCCATCGCCCCCTGCTGTCTCTGCGTGGAAAACCAGGCTTGCAACTTTCCTGACGCCGACCTGAAGTCAACTCTCCCGAGAAACCTAGGCTCTCTTTTTTATATTTGGAGACATTAAATGTTTTTGTATGTGATTGTACTTCCTTGCTTGAAGAAAAAGGAAGGGGGAAAAAAGCAAAAAAAAAAAAGCTTTTTGGTGTCATTTTACTGGGAGTGTATGTTCACAAGAGAGCTGCAGGGAGAGTTCTGTCGCTGAAGTTACTGAGTTCTGCTTTAATGCGTGTCTGGACGGAAGAATATAGGTTAGAGCTGCAAGTCCCTGAATAATAAAGCATCATACTTATATAGCGCTTTTCTGGACAATCTTTACTCTGGATGCTTCACAATGCATTATTCACCCCACACTCAGTTATGATGAGCTACTATTGTAACCACAGCGGCCCTGGGGTAGAATGACGGAAGCGAGGCTGCCAAGTCTGCGCCATCTGCCCCTCAGACCACCAACAATAATGTGGGTGAAGTGTCTTGCCTAAGAACACAATGACATTTCCTCCAGCCACCCCACTGTGGCACCTGGTATTCCAGCAGTCTCCCATCTAAGTACTAACCAAGCCCTGACCTGCTTAGCAGGATAAGATTAGGCACTGGCAAGCAAGTATGGCCACAACTGAAGCCCACATCCTCCACAATAGAAAATGGCTGCCAGTTGATTATAGTATCTACTGTGAGTAAGTGCGCATCCAGTGCCTCTTTTGAAAGTCCGGCAGACTACAAACAGAATAAAACAAATATTATATAAAACATAACTATAATAAAGGGTTATGTAGAACATAGGTGTGTGCAGTAAATTCACTTTTAAAAAGTTAAGAACATATCTGACTGTGGAGATATTCACCCCAGTAATGTGCTGGATAGATCGTGCAACAAGAATAAAGGGGAATAAAAACAGAAAAAGGTTCACAAGTCTATCAGAAAGTAATTTTAAACTGTGAATCTAAATAACAGTTTAGCAGAGCATAGTGCTGTGTCCAAGCTTTTAGTTAAATGGTTGCTGGCTTGATCAATGCAGTGCTTTGCCTGATAATGCCTCTGCATCAAGGATGTTGTATTATTAAATGCCAGTTCATTCGAGCAAATCAAGCACTTGACCTAAGAAAGAATATGAAATATAAAATGCAAAATAAAAAAAACGCCATAAGTATTGTACATTGTACATAAAAAGCCTAAAGTTAAATAAATGCTATCAGTAATGTCATGTCTTCATAATGTAAAACTGTAAACTACTGTCTGATTAGATCATGGATCAGAAAGTAATTTTAAAGTATTGTGTCTCAGGGCTCTTTGGGTCAGTGAAATCAATCTCAGACACATGTGCCAATTAGTTTTCCAGGTGAGTCCAATTAAAGGTAAAACTACTTAAGAAGGATGTTCCGCATTATTGAGCAGACCACCACTGTCAAGCAACATGTGAAAGATCTCTCTAGTGCCGAAAAGCGTGAAATATTTGAATGCCTTAGACAAGGTATGAAAATCTTAGATATTTCACAAAAACTTAAGTCTGATCATTGTACTATTAAGAGATTTGTAGTTGATTCAGAGCACAGGGCACAATGAGGAGGGTTTCTGCCAGACAAATACATTGGATTAAGAGAGCAGCTGCTAAAAAGCCATTGCAAAGTAGCAAACAGGTATTTGAAGCTGCTGGTGCCTCTGGAGTCCCGCGGACATCAAGGTGTAGGATCCTCCAGAGGCTGCAGTTCTGCATAAATCTTCTATTGGGCCACCCTTAACCAATGCTCACAAGCAGAAACGGCTCCAATGGCCCAGAAATACATTAAGACATTTCAAACAGTCTTGTTCACTGATGAGTGCCGTGCAGCCCTGGATGGCCCAAATGGATCGGTTGGTGGACGGCTACCATGTCCCAACAAGGCTGCGATGTCAGCAAGGAGGAGGCAGAGTCATGTTTTGGGCCGGAATCATGGGGACAGAACTGGTGGGCCCCTGTAGTGTTGCTGAAGGTGTGAAACTGACCTCTGTAAATTATGTGGAGTTTGTGACTGACCACTTTCTTCCATGGTACAAAAAGAAGAACCGTGCTTTCTCTAACAAAATCATCTCATGCTGCAAGGAATACCACTGCATCATTAGCTGCTATGGGCATTAAATCCCATCCTCCCCTGACCTCAACTCTATCGAGAACCTTTAGAGTCTCAAGTGAAAGATCTGTGAGGGCGGGAGGCAGTTCACATCCAAACAGCAGCTCTGAGGCTGTTCTGATCCTACAAAGAAAGTTCAATGGATGAAAGAATTGTGACGCTCTTATCAAATAAAGGGTTCTATGTTAAAATGTAATTTGACCTGTTGAGATGTTTTGATTAAAATAGCTTTTGATTTCAGTAAATATAACCTGCTAATGCTTCTAATTTAGCAAATGACCATTTTCAGTTAACAATAACATGGTTTGAAACTCTGTTTAACATAATAATAATTTATTTTAGAATATATATGTATATATGTGTGTGTATATATGTATATATATATATATATATATATATATATATATATATATATATATATAGGTGAAGCAGTGACTCCCTCTGTGTGACTGGATGTGGAGAGCTGCAATGACGCTGGTCCTGATGCTGGAAGCTCGGAGCTGCTGTTCAGAACTGGATCAGACTGTGGAGGCTGAGGAGCTGGAGCAGACTCAGACAGCACAGGCACTGTGAAGTCCTCTGTGTTCCCCATCAAGGCAGGGTTTCAACCACAGTTCGAGCTTCTCCTGTCTTACTGTAGTCACGGGTGACTTTGGGATTTTGGCGGGGTACACCCTGGACAGTGGCCAGCTTGTAACAGGGTGAACACAGAGACATAGACAGACTCTCACATTCATTCTCTATGGGCATTTTGGAGTTATCAATTAACCTGAACAAATGCATGTCTTTGGACGGTGGGAAGAAGCCAGAGAACCCATGGTAACATGGGGAGAACATGCAGATTGTGTGATGTTGGTCTGGTCCGGAATTCGTCCTCAGACAAGCCCAGGTACTTCTTCTTACATTGCTTGCACTTCAGATACTCAGGTTTAGGAAAATGACAGACCTACACACCCTTCTATATACGCAGGTGTCCCACAGCGAAACACAAATAATCACTTACATTCCCTGCACGCACAATTGCAACCATCTGGGCTGATATATATATATATATTATTATTATTTTTTTTTGTACATATATAAGCCACACCTGACTATAAGCCGCGGGTGTCCGCGTTGAGACATTTACGTTGCCAGCCGTGCCGGTTTGGGAAGAGCACTCGCACTTGACAGAGGCGTGCGCACGTGTTTTGTAACAGGCGCACCACGCGAAAGAGCGTGTGTGCAGCCAGTGCTGTGTTGTTTTCCTCCTCATCCCCGAATAAGTGGTCAAAATATGTTACGTGGGAAAAACCCTTAATGAAAGTGTGTGGCTGCTGCACGAGCGGAGGAGAGAGAAAAACAGAGCAGCGGAGGAGAAAGAGCAGCGGAGGAGAGAGAAGAAAGGAGCGAGGGAGAGATCATGTGGGCCAGCGTCAGTGGAGGAACAGGCCTGTCTGGTACAGGAGACGTCCCGTTGGTGCAGGTAGAACACTAAACACGTAGTTACTTACTTATTCTGCCTATAAACCTCTGCTCGGAACTCAGTTTACGTAACTCCGGTTCTACACGTGCGCGGGCTCGGTTCGGGTTCAGACATACATGCGCGGCCGGTCAAATCACGCAGCAAATGACTCTGAGTCTGGTTCGGACAGTACCCGCGCGGGTGTGGTGGAGTTCTGGTCGAATCGTGCCCAGGTCGGGTTCGGACAGTACGTGTGCGGGCTCGGGCAGGTCGGACTTGAATTTTTGAGCCCCATCTAAACTCTACCCGAGAGGCTGTTCGCGGAAACATACATAAATAAGCCACACCGCTGTATAAGCCGCAGGATTGGAATTGTGAGAAAAAAGTAGCGGCTTAAAACCCGCATTTTACGGTAAATCAGTTTGACTTAAAATTCAGACAGACGATTGTTTTTCACATCCGCAACACTGCAGACCCTGGACCATATGCTCTACACATGCCCAGCCCTCTGTCCATTCTGGTCCCACCTGCAAGACCTACTCCCTCGAAAGCTGGCCTGGAGGCTCCCACTGCTGGCAGCCCTAGGCGCGGATGACCAGGAGCCCTAGCTCCTCCTGTTTGCTCTGGAGGCAACACCCATCTTGCCCGTCTCATCCTCTCCATGGCCCAGTATACTGTCTACATCAATCGAAACATCCACCTCTGAGACAAAAGTACTGCAAATCCCTGGCACATCTTCGCCAGACTCTTGGCCGCAAACCTCCGTCACCTTCACTTCACTTGTTTCACTTTTCAAATTGAAACAAGCAGACGACACTGTGACAGTGAGGCAGATCCAAGGGCAGCAACGCAGCTGCGCTGTATGGAGGGGGGAGAGAAGCTAAGGTGAGGAAAGGACTGAGGGGGAGAGGGGGCGTATCATGAGACGTTCACAGGTAAGTCTTTGGTCAAGGATATTTGGTCCATAACACCATGACCGTGAGAGCAGGGCTTGAAGTGTGATATAAAAGCATTGTTGCAAAAAGTCCTTGTTGTGTTAGTTCACTAGCACATATACTTAAATTGGAACGATACAGAGAAGATTAGCATGGCCCCTGCGCAAGGATGACACGCAAATTCGTGAAGTGGTCCTCATTTTGTCTTCCCGTTGTCTGGGCACTACAGGCAAATCCCTGTAGCTTTTCATTGTCGTGCTACACCAAGGTCAGTGTCCCACGGATAGCCAAGATTGTTAAGGACCACAGGTCGCTTTGGCATCAATTGTGATGAAAACTCTATAGAGAATTGTGATTGGATTTCTGAAAAATGACGTTAACCATCTGTTAGATCCTCGTCAGTTTGCTTATAGGGAAGGGAGAGGCACTGATGATGCTCTAGTCACTGCTTCACACTTGACTTTAAGACATTTATGAAAGTCCTTCTGCATATGTTCGGACTCTGTTTATGGATTTTAGTTCAGCATTTAACACAATAGTTCCCAATATTTTAGTCAAGAAATTGGCACAACTGGAGGTGAATCCCCAAATTATTAAATGGTATTTTGCTTTTTTGACAGGTATTTGGCTTTTTTGACAGCAGCAGGTTAGAATCAACTCCACCCTGTCAGGCGTGCAGGTAGTGAAGGTTGGTGCACCGCAGGGTTTTAGTATTTTCACTCTACACCGATGACTGCAGAACCATTAATTTCAACAACCACATTCTTAAATTTTCTCATAGTACTCAGTCTATTTTCCCAAAAATGAGACCTCAACACTTTCAAAACATGGTAGAGTGGTGTGACAGTCACAATTTAATTCTAAACACAACAAAAACCAAAGAAATGTTGGGGACCATAGTGTGGTCCTGATCAAGGATCAGGTAGTAGAGCAGTTCACTACATACCTGGGAGTACCTGGGAGTTTACTTTGACCCACAGTTCTACTGGGCTGAGCATGTGGACCATATCTGTGCAAAAATGAACCAGAGCTTACATTTTTTGAGAAGATTGAGATTACATGGGGTTGACAAAAAAGTGATGCTTCTTTTTTATAAGGCATAGAGTTCATTTTTCGATGCGGCATCACAACGTGGTTTGACAACCTGACAGTCAAACTGAAATCGCAAATCCTAAATTTGAATAAGAGAGCGGGGAAGATTGTCGGCTTGCCTCTACCCCACACGCTGCAGGAAGTGTTCGAGGAGACAGTAGTGAAACAGGGCCAGAAAATGGCAGCTGACCCTACTCACATCTTGCACGAGGAGTTTGAGCTGTTGCCATCTGGCAAAAGATATAGTGTGCCCAACTGCAAGCTGAATCGACATAAGCATTCCATGGTCCCCATGTCTATGTCTCTTCTCTCTAGGAAACTCTTGAATTTGCTGTGTGGATTATCGATGGACTTTTGTGAAATAGTGTAATCAGCTTGTGTTTTTTGGATTGTGCTGTATGTGTTTTGAATTGCATTTGAAATCAGATGGTAATTGACATTGTTAAGTTGGTGGTAACATGGTAACTGTTACCAGTGGGTGTGGGATGTGCCGGTTGTGTGAATGGGATGATTGGACTCTCTTTTGTCAGTTCTATTTTTGTGCCCATTATTTGTCCAATACAAATTTCTCCATTAGGAGACAATAGAGATCTAATCTAAATCTAATCTAATCTAATAAAATATGCGACAATCATTATGTTTGTGTTTTTATTGTTATAGTTCTATTATATCATATGGGATGTTATAATAACTATACTACTATACATAAATACTATACTTAGTCTTGTTCGATATGTATATAGGTACACTATTACTATACATGCTACTATAAATACTATTATAATCATACTGTATATCTACTATATATAATCTAAAATACTACTATACTTACTATACTATACTTGCTCTGTATTTATAAATAGATATGTATTCATAAAATGTATACTTTGTACAAAGTTATCCACTGACCTAATAATAACAACAGGTGGAGACACCTCATTTACAACGCCTGGCTAAAAAAAGAAGAATGGCTAATGCTGGACAGACATGAACATAGTATTATTTTGGCCATGACCAGATTAACACCTAGTTGAGAAAGCATTGTTTAAATCTGAACTTAAATAAACAAACAAAATAAAACAAACAGGACTTAAGGACCAAAAGAAAATAATAAACTATAATACAAACATGGCACATCGTGTTAGTGCTTGTCTCCCTCTTTCTTCTGCATTTTCTCCAACCACTGCTTTTTACTGAGGGCTTCAAAATTCGGACAGTATACCCTCCCATGGTACTGGCTGTGCCCTGTAGCAGCTGTGCAGAACTGCCCACACTTTTTACAAGTGTTGCCCTCCACAGTATGACCCCTGAGCCCCACCAGATACTCAGCCAGTCTGTCTACATGCTCGTACCCCGGGACAATTTGGTCATCAATAGCCTGTGCAAATGGAAAAAGATTAGACAATGCAGCAATGTGAAAATTGTCTAATCATCTAAATTAGCTGATGCTGTACAGTAATATTTTATTGTATACAATATTGTATTTACATGGTAAGTATGAGCTCACTGACGCTTACCATTTCTTCATCCGCCTCCTGTACTGCAACTGGCACAGAGTCACCAGAGGCCAAGTGAGAGGTGGAAGCAGAAGCTGTACTGGGACCCAGGACTGCAATACAGGATCAGAAAGCATTGCATATTTGTTACTAAAATTATGTAAAGGATGTAAAGGGAGGCCCAGGACTGGCTGGGACTTCATAAACCTCCAGGTCTTGGAGAGTGGGGTCCTCTGCGATGTCGGAGAAGCCCTCATCTTCCTCCACATCCTCCATCATTCTCCTCCAGCAGCTGAGCCATCTCCTCTGAGTCTGGGTGCATGTCCAGCAGTGCCTGTCCAGTCTGACGGTACAAGTACTGCACCCCAATAAGCTCTCCTATATGAACAGTAAAACAGCCAGTGTTAATCATATGTTATATTTTATGTTATTGGATTTTCAATTAAAAAAAGATAACAAGTGAAATTGTTTTGTTTTTATTAATATTTACCGGCATATTGACATGGTGGGGAAAACTCAGGTGCCACTTTCTTGCCAAACAGCCTTTCATAATTAAGGTTCATGCAGTGAAGCAGGTCTCCCTGGTAGCTGCGCAGCCCAGATGTTGCAGAGGAAATCACACATTTTGAATTTGTTTTTTTTTCTTTTTTTTTTAATGAAATCATATAATATGGGTGAGACAAACCTGGTATGAAGTGATTGAGGTGAAGATGGAATGACCCCGGGGAAGTGGTGCCTCTGGCACACCTGTATCTAGGCAGCCGCACACCTCCCTTTGTTTCTTCCCCTGTTTTTGTGTACAGCGCAACACCTGGAGGATCCTGGATGCATTTAACATGTTTGCACTTGCACACTTGCAGCTAGGCACCACAGCTGGCTCTGGGGGCTCCTGGAAGGTGATTGGAAACAGTCCAGGCTGATTTTGAAAGTGGAGGCACTCCTCAGTGTAGCGAGACACTCTGTCCAGCCACTCTTCACTGTGACCCTCTTTCAGCTGTTTGAGCAGCCGTGTTGGACTGTTTCCAAGCCCTCTATCCAGCAAAAGTCGGATTACCCAGATGTCACAAGCAAACCTTATTAATAAAATATTGCCTGTTATTACATGTTCTGTCAAAAAGATTCCATACGACGACTTCCGGTGGCGAGCTAAAGAGCATGCACGCATAAAATCGGCTCTGCGGTGCTAGCCCTATATTTCCCCAGACTCGAGAACCAAATTTGGTTAAAAACTTTATAATTTATATTAGTAATGAGTGGGGACAAGACGAAGAAAGGCGGATACGGACTACGCAACAACCCGGACCGTGAAATGGAAAAAGTTTCTGCTAACGAAACAGGCCTAGCATCTGAACAACATGGCGACTGTATGTTGAGCATGGACACGATCCGAGATGCTATGAGAGAAGTCATGTCGGCTGAAATGGTCTCGCTTCAGGCAGAACTAAGGAAAAGCTTTACGGACTTCCGTACTGAAATTTGTGAGGATATGAGAAAGCAAACTAGTGAACTAGTTAAAGAACTGAATCAGAAACTCCAAGAGACCAATACGCGCATGGGTGCGATGGAGGACCGAGTGCAACAGGTGGAGGACAACATGGTCGAAGCTGAGCGATGGGACATTGGGGTGAAGAACACGCTTGTACAACTGCTACAAAACCAACAGGCACTAAAGGATAAAGTATCGGATCTGGAGGGGCGAGAAAAGCGAAACAATATTCGACTCTACGGTGTGCCCGAGGAGTCCGAGGGCACATCCATGATTGCCTTTGTCGAAAATCTCATAAAGAACGAGCTTGGAGAAATGTTTACCCCAGACCGCAGCGTTGGTATCGAACGCGCCCACCGCGCTTTAGGACCAAAACCACCAGCTAGTGCCCCACCACGCTCGATAATAGTCCGTTTTCTCCGATTCACAGTCAAGGAAGAAGTACTCCGCGCCGCATGGAAAAAGAAAATACATATTCATGGCAAGCAGGTATACTTTGACCATGATTACGCGCTGGAAGTGCAAAAAAGAAGAAAGGAGTACATCCCCATCAAAAAGGCATTGAAAGAGAAAGGAATTCGCTTTCAAACCCCGCTGAGCAAAATGCGTGTCTTTTACGCATCAGGAAGCATCCTCTACAGCAGCGCCTCTCAGGTCGCGGAAGATTTACAGAAGCGGGGTATAGCGGCGGACTTGGTATCCACCGCAACCGCAAGGAACAACACGGCCCGGAGGATGACGGAGGAGACCCTAGCGCAGCTATTTCCATGGGAGACGCAGCCGACGCGCCGCGGGAATTACCACAAAAGTATTCGGGAAAAGCTTAAGGAGTTTCGCCGACAGGAGGACGTTGGGGAGTGAGTAACCTGAGCAGTTCCGTGTTTCATCACGCCGAGGTTTGTGTTTTTCTGAACCGTTCATAAATGAGGACTCAGTAGTTCTGCCTAAACTCTTTATTCCTAAAAGGGCTAGCGCCACCAGACATAGACAGAGACCGTCACCGCACTACTGCTTACAGTTTTATTTGATTTTATTTTTTGTATCTCCCTTTTGTTTTCTGCCCTCCCCCCCTGATGCCCATCTCGTCGAGGGGCCCCACCTTGTGGCCAGTCCCCTCACTACTTAAGGACAATAATGTGTCCTTCTTATTGGAAGACCTGTTATACGTTGTGTTCTTTTGTTATGTGAGTTCACGTTTAATTGTTATTACACTGAGGTCTGGGATGGCATTTAACTTTCACATGCTAAGATATGTCTTTTAAATACTATAATGTACTGTCACTAAATGTTAACGGGTTGAATAATCCTGTAAAAAGGAGTAAACTTATTGTCAAAATGAAAAGAGAGAAAGCGGATATAGTATACTGGCAAGAAACCCATTTATCCAATACAGAACATGACAAACTTAAAAAAATGGGTTTCAAAAACACCTACTACTCATCCCACAGAAGTGGCAAAAAACGAGGAGTAGCAATTTTAATTTCTAACAGGCTTAAATTTGAATTTATATCTGAAATAAGTGATAGGGAGGGTAGGTTTATTTTAGTAAAAGGCAAGATAGATCAAAAAGATGTAACATTACTTAACGTGTATGCACCCCCTGGAAGTGATGTAAGTTTTTTCAAAAAGCTATTTAGTTTGATTTCCACTGAATGTCACGGGTGTTTAATTTGTGCAGGAGATTTCAATTTACTGTTAAATCCCCAGCTGGATACAACAAATATTGGAAGGAAATGTACGTCTATGGAGAAACGTGTCAAAAGAATGTTTTCAGAGATAGGGCTCATTGATGTATGGCGGTTTATGAATGGAACAGCCCCTGGGTTCACTTTTTACTCAGCACGCCACTCTATACACTCGAGAATTGATTACTGCTTCATGTACGGTAAAGATTTAGCTAGATTAAAAGAATGCAGAATTGGCCAAAGAGATATTTCTGACCATTCAGGAGTTTGTCTAAAAGTACACTTGGATGGCAGACAGAGGAAAACATTATGGAGACTGAATACTGGCATGTTGAATGATGCCACATTTATAAAGGAAATGGCAACAGACCTAACTCTATATTTACAGGACAATGACAACGGAGAGACGAGTCCTAGCATCGTATGGGATGCAGCTAAGGCTGTCCTCAGAGGGAAAATAATTGCAAGATCAGCTATGCTTAAAAAACAGAAAACACAAAAACTGCTACAATTACAGGAAACTTGGAAGAAAACCATCTCACGGACAAAAGCCCTACGGTTACACAGCAGATAAGAAAGATCAAACAAGAAATAGATAAGGCCTTGGGGGATGAAGTGGAGAAAAATATACAGTTTATGAAACAGAAATACTATGAGACAGGCCCGAAAGCATCAAAATTACTGGCATGGCGTCTTAAGAAACAACAAGCGGAAAACTCAATTTATAAAATAAAAGACCCAGGAAACCACAGAGTTGTCACTGATTTAGATGATATCCAAAGTGCATTCGAAAAATATTATAAAAGATTATATAGCCAACCTAATAAAGTAGATGATAATACTATTACTAGTTTTCTAAATTCCCTGGACCTCCCTTCCCTTGGCCAGGACGCAAATAAAAAATTGACATCCCCCATAACCCGGATGGAAATAGACAAGGCCATATCTGCCCTTAATTCTAATAAATCCCCTGGGACTGATGGGTTTCCGCCCGAATGGTAGAAGAAAATGAGGGAAAAACTGATACCACTACTGGTGGTCAGTTTTAATTTCATCCTGAAGGGTGGCTCTGTCCCCCCATCATGGAAAGAGGCCTTTATATCTGTAATCCCTAAAGAGGGAAAGGACAAAATGGACTGCAAATCATACAGACCTATTAGTGTTTTAAACACAGATTATAAATTATACCTGACCATCTTAGTAAAGAGAATGGACGCAGTGATGCCGGCATTGATTGATGAAGACCAAACCGGTTTTATGAAAAATAGGCAAACCCAGGACAACATAAGACGAACTCTGCATATTATTGAACATATTAACAATAAAAAACTAAATTCAGTTAGTCTCAGTCTAGATGCTTTTGATTCAGTTCAGTGGGACTTCCTCTATTTAGTAATGAAAAGGTTCGGATTCTGTAGTGATTTTATCAAATGTATCCAGGCCCTGTACTCCTGCCCTACAGCTCGATTGAAGATAAACGGAAGCCTTTCTAACCCTATACAACTGCAACGTAGATGTCGACAGGGATGCCCTGGAAGTCCAAACTTATTTAATTTATTTATCGAGCCCCTAGCCCAAGCAATACGCCAGGAAAGTGAATTAAAGGGTATTCCAATAGGCGAGGAGGAATATAAAGTATGCTTATACGCCGACGATGTCCTGGTAACAATAACAGAACCTGACACTGGTTTACCAGTTCTGATGAAAATGTTGGAACTGTATGGGTCATATTCCGGATATGTACTCAATATTCATAAAACACAGATTATGGCATTTAACTTTCATCCTAGTCAGGAATTGAGGGCCAAATTTAATTTTAATTGGTACGCTGACCACATAAAGTATTTAGGTGTTGTTTTACCCAAAGAACTATCACAGCTGTTTGATAGAAATTATAACCCCATCAATACAGAAATTTATAACAATCTTGGTGGCTGGAGCCTGCTCCCCCTTGATTTTGGGGGATCACTGAAATCTCTGAGCAAACAAACAATATATGTAATTCTGCCACTGAACCACCACTACTCATATGGGAGTTCAATGGCCCCTAAATTTTTTGCTTCAGAGACATTTTAAACAAAGTGAAACAAGCAGACAACACTGTAACAGCAAGGCAGATCCAAGGGCAGCAACGCAGCTGTGCTGTGTGCAGGGCGGAGAGAGAGAGGCTAAGCGAGGAAAGAACCGAGCGGGGGAGGGTCTTATCTTCAGTCGTTCTCAAGATATCCTTTTTTCAAGGATATTTGGTCCATAACTGTGGTTTAGTCCAAAGGAAGCCAAGCACAAAGGACCTCCTCTTAGCCGATGAGCATCCAACTAAAGAGGCTGCTGCGTTCAGCTCACAGTCACAGGCCGTTCTTGTTTTAACAGAAACCTTTAGACGAAAGTCTTAAGCATTTAGTCCAAAGGAAGCCAGATGATGTTCCACAAAGGACCATCCTACTAAAGGGGATGCTGCATTGGCCGGGAATCGAACCCGGGCCTCCCGCGTGGCAGGCGAGAATTCTACCACTGAACAACCAATGCGTATATGTATGGTAACAGTGGCCCCAATTTTTTTTTGCTTTAAAGACACTGAAATCTCTGAGCAAACAAACAATATATGTAATTCTGCCACTGAACCACCACTACTCATATGGGAGTTCAATGGCCCCTAAATTTTTCGCTTCAGAGACATTTTAAACAAAGTGAAACAAGCAGACAACACTGTAACAGCAAGGCAGATCCAAGGGCAGCAACGCAGCTGTGCTGTGTGCAGGGCGGAGAGAGAGAGGCTAAGCGAGGAAAGAACCGAGCGGGGGAGGGTCTTATCTTCAGTCGTTCTCAAGATATCCTTTTTTCAAGGATATTTGGTCCATAACACCATGAGCCTGAGAGCAGGGCTTGAAGCGCCACATAAAAGCACTGTTGCTACAGCTCACTGTTGTGTTAGTTCGCTAGCACATATACTAAAATTGGAACGATACAGAGAAGATTAGCATGGCCCCTGCGCAAGGATGACACGCAAATTCGTGAAGCGTTCCTCATTTTGTCTTCCCGTTGTCTGGGCACTACAGGCAAATCCCGGTAGCTTTTCATTGTCACGCTACGCCAGTGGTTCTCAAACTGGGGGAATGATTTCCGGGGGTCCCCAGAGAATGGGGAAAAATTGATACAATAGTCTTAAACAAGGCATGACACCCTTCAAACGTAGCGGTAAATGTAGATTCCTATTTGTTGGCCAATCAAAGTCATTTTTCTAGGTCTATATTCTCAAAATAAAATCAAACATTAGATATAGGGCTAATTTATCACTCTGCGTGGGGGTGTTATTTTGGGGGTTGCGACTGAAAAAGTTTGAGAACCAATGCGCTACGCCAAAGTCAATGGCCCGTGGACAGCCCAGATTATTAAGGACTGCACGTCAGGATGGCCGAGCGGTCTAAGGCGCTGCGTTCAAGCTGGGGAACAATCGGCCGTCAAAGGTGGGGAAGAAGGGGGGAGGAGGGGGGAGAGGAAAAACGAGAGAAAAAGAGAGAAAAAGAGGAAAAAAAGGAAAGAAAATGAAAAATTGAAGCGTTTCGTGTGTGTTTGCGACGGTCTGACCGCAAACTAGACAAACTGTCGTAATTGTCAGAGCTCGGACAGACCCCAGGGGGTCTCGAACTCGCTTCAGATATCACCGCCAGTTTAACGCTACGCCGCATGCGCAAATAATGACGTACGTGACCTTATTTGGACTTGATTCCCAGACCTGGAGGGTGCCCCCTTATAGTAACAAAATGTATCCAAAAAAAGTCTTGGCAGGTTGGAAGTTACAAGGAAACTGGAAGTTATGTTGCTACATAGTAATTGTTTTTCTTCCACCTTTCTAGACAGGTGGAAGGGTTTTTTTAAAGCATGTTTTCTTAAGTTTTGTACCATGATTGTCTTGGCATATAAGGTTCTAACAGCATATCTTATAAGGTGTAGTGCCGCATCAACATATTTTCAATGGTTTTGCAAAGAAAATAAATGTTTCAATGTGTTTATTCAGCAATAAATATAGAAAAATCAACTATATATACAATATTTACATGGCATACAATATATTATTAACACTTTCAACTATTTACAGTATAATACAATGATTACAAAATATTTATCAAAAAATCTGAACTTAAATAAACAAACAAACAGGATTTAAGAACCAAAAGAAAAGAATGAAAACTATAATACAAACACGGCACAGAAACTTCGCGTTATGGCTTGTCTCCCTCTTTCTTATGCATTTCCTCCAACCACTGCTTTTTACTGAGGGCTTCAAAATTTGGACAGTACACCCTCCCGTGGTACTGGCTGTGCCCTGTAGCAGCTGTGCGAAACTGCCCACACTTTTTACATGTGTTGGCCTCCACAGTCCTCCTGTAGGCTCGCTTTGGTGTTGCTGTGCTGGCTGGAGCACTAGAAGGGACGGTGGCACTTTGAACCTGTGATACAGGAAGAAACACATAGCTCATAGCCTGTGGAGCTGGCATGAGGACCTGAGGAGCCGGCAAATATGGTGTCGCTGGAGGGAAGAACACCGGCTGGTTGACAGGTGCTTTAGGCCGGATGGTACGCGGCTGACCTGATTCTGCTGGCTGCCTTTGCCGGGCCTGTCCAGCTGTGTTCTCAGGTAGCCTGTACTGATGCTCCTGTCTTGCCACTATGGGACCAGGAGGGAGCTGTTGTGCTTCTTGCAGTGGCTGTGCAGATGTTGACTGAGGCTCAGGTAAGTTGGTTCCCTGTAGCAGCACAGAGAGCTCTTGCCTCTTCTGCCTGTTGTTGTGCCACTGGATGAGGGTGGACTGATTGACCACAACCAGCTGAATCTCTGTCTGCTGCATGACCAGAGAGTTACTCACAACAAGCTCCCTGATGTTATGATAGTCCCTCAAAATAAGGGACCACCTGGAGTCTGTGTGCTTGCCCTTTCGCACTGGGGCTGGATGCACAACACAGAGCCTCAGAAAAATGTTCTCCACCAGACGGCAGCAGTCAGGCCACTGAGCAGGTGCACTGCTGGCTCCTAACACACAGCGGGTAGTGCTCTCGACACCAGGGGTTCTGGTGGGCTTCTTTGGTGTGCGGAAACGACCACTCAGGAGCCTCTTCTGATGCCGGGCCATGTACACCACCCGCTGTTTGTCTCTGTCGTCCAGCTTCTGCCACAGCTCAATGATGGTCTTGGCCTGGTTGTTGGTGAGACAGAGAGAGGTCTGACCCCTGAGCCCCACCAGATATTCAGCCAGTCTGTCCACATGCTGATACCCTGGGACATTTTGGTCATCGATAGCCTGTGCAAATGGAAAAAGATTAGACAATGCTGCAATGTGGAAATTGTCTGATCATCTAAATTAGCTGATGCTGTAGAGTACTATTTTATTGTATACAATATTGTATTTACATGGTAAGTATGAGCTCACTGATGCTTACCATTTCTTCATCCGCCTCCTGTACTGCAACTGGCACAGAGTCACCAGAGGCCAACTGAGAGGTGGAAGCTGTACTGGGACCCAGGACTGCAAAATCGGATCAGAAAGGACAGTCAGGAATTGCATATTTGTTACTAAAACTATTTTTGAGTTTACTGTGCAGCATTACTGGGACTAATGGTGGAAGTACCTGTACTGGACATGTCACCACAAGATGTAGAGGGAGGCCCAGGACTGGCTGGGGCTTCATGAACCTCCAGGTCTTGGAGAGTGGGGTCCTCTGCGATGTCGGAGAAGCCCTCATCTTCCTCAACATCCTCCACATCATGCTCCTCCAGCAGCTGAGCCGTCTCCTCCGAGTCTGGGTGCATGTCCTGCAGTGCTTGCCCAGTCTGACGGTACAAGTACTGCACCCCAATAAGCTCTCCTATATGAACAGTAAAACAGCCAGTGTTAATCATATGTTATATTGTATTTTATTGAATTTTCAATTAAAAAAATATAGCAGGTGAAAAGTTTTTGCTTTTATTAATATTTACCGGTATATTGACATGGTGGGGAAAACTCAGGTGCCACCTTCTTGCCAAACAGCCTTTCATAATTAAGGTTCACGCAGTGAAGCAGGTCTCCCTGGTAACTGCGCAGCCCAGATGTTGCAGAGGACAGTGCAGCAACACCACGGTCCTGGTTCCACCGGTGAAGGCCCTCCAGAAGATATATTTGAAAATTCAGGCTGTTGGCACTGGTACCTAAAAATAGATGGACATTATAAAATCCATATACACACTTTTAAAATGTTAAGAGAGACAAACCTGGAATGAAGCGGTTGAGGTGCAGGTGGAAAGACTCCAGAGATGTGGAGCCTCTGGCACACCTGAATGTCGGAAGCCGCACACCTCCCTTTGTTTGTTCCCCTGTTTTTATGTACAGAGCAACACCTGGAGGATCCTGGATGCATTTAACGTGCTTCCGTTGGACCTCCCAGATGTGCTCCATACGTTCCCTGTCTAACAGGGGAACTCCCAGGGAGTCGTTCCCCGCCGGTCCCATGAGCCTCTGCAGCAGCTCCTCCAGCAGCTGGATGGTGACACCCTCACCTCTGGTCCTCCTCCTGCAGTGCAGAGCCAACTCCTCCCGCGACAGGTGTTTTCTGATGTCGGCATCACTCAGGAGGGAGAGGCCGTCTGCCAGTAGCTGCTGTCGTTTTGCTTGCATCAACAGAGCTACATCAGCTGCATCCCATTCAAATATGCACAATGACAGGCGTGACATAAAGATTGGGTACAACTGATGAGCATCTGTTGTGCAGCCCACTGCAAGCCGACGCATGAAGTGCCAGATATCAAGTCGGATGGTCATATTTGGCCATCCGCTGAATCTGGCTTGCAGCTTGGTCTCCCCTGCTTCAACACAGCAGCCACAGTCCACATACAAGGCCACAGGAGGATCCACACCAGCCCGCTGGTATCTTGTGACCAGGCCTGCTGCCATCATGTCCAGGCCAGATCCCTCCTGAGCAGTCAGGACGCTGATCAGGATTTGGCCGAACTCATTACCCACAGAAGTAAGCCACATTGCTGTTCCTTTGGCTACTCCTGCGAGCTTCTTGGTGATCTAAAGTACAGAACAGGTTCAGTATAATTAGCAGATAATTAGTTGATGCGTGTGTATGACCATAATTTATTAAGACAGTATAAATTTAAAAATATTAAACAAAGTGCACATTGCTGCTCACCTTCTTGGTGGAATCCATCTTGAGGATAGAGCCATAAGTAGATGTTATCCTGGCTCTGATGTCGCCCAGTCTGGTCAGGATGTCCTGGCTATAGACCGATAGAAGCCACTTGCAGCTGGGCACCACTGCAGGCTGTGGAGGCTCAGGGAATGTGATGGGTAACAGTCCGGGCCGCTGAAGGAAGTGGACACATTCAGTGGTATAACGTGCCACTCGACAAGCCACTCCTCCGTGTGGTTCTCCTTCAGCTGCTTCAGGACCCGTGTTGGACTGTTACCCAGCCCTCTCTCCCGCAGAAGTCGGATCACCCGAATGTCACAGGCAAACCTTGTTCATAAAATAATAATATCAGTAAGTATATTTCTTACGTATATATAAATATTATTTAGAAAAGTATAAAAACACTTACTTTTGTGTGAGGATGACCCTGAACTCTGACCTATGAGCCAGGTCTAGCTGGGACAGGACAGTCTGGCTCCAGGACACGTGACTGGCCCTACATTTGGTGCAGGTCAGGGTCTCTGTCACCAAGTTGTAGATGCGGTCGACATCTAACACCCGACGTGCCCTCTTGTGCAGACCTGCCCCGGTAAGTTGGTGTCCTCCACAGGCAGGGTTAGGACAGACCACTTTTACCTTCCACAGCTTGTAAGGCATCCAGACAAGGAGTGGATGGGCAAAAAAGCGGTCTGGTGTTGGGGCCTGATGGTAAAGGTGGCCTGGCTGTGGAGGATAGTACCAGAGCTTCAGGTGGTCTTGAAGCTCTAGTTTTCCTTTAGGCCCAGCCTCAACAGCATTTTCAAAATCCATTTGTGGTCCTCAGGTGGTAAGCCCTCAGCCCACAAGCGGGAAGTTGAGGCGAGGCCAGGTCTGTCTCTGTGGCAGCAGTCTATAAATAAATTGAACAATAAAGATAAATACAACAAATTTTAATGTACTAACATCTAAAAATGTCTAAAAACGTCTAAAATACTTACAGAGACAGTAGAAATCGGTCCAGGAGCTACGGAAGCTAGGACATCTACCTGATGCTGTGCCACCTGTAAGATATTGTAAAGTAAAGAATAGTTTAATATTGTTTTACTATTGTTTACTATTGTTTTACTCACTATTGTTTTACTCACTGAGGCGACTGTGCTGTGGGAAACCTCAGCTGTAGTAGTAACAATAACCTATAAAATACCATGATACTGTCATCTTTGTACCTTTGTAAGTACACGTCTCAACAGTTTTTCTATGTCAGGTATATTTACCTCCATTCGTTTTGGCTTTTTCCGTGCCAAGCTAAGGTTGGGCTTAGCAGCATCACTGTGGGCCCCACCAAATCTGGGTTTCATAAACTGAAAAAAACCAAACAAAAAAACATTGGTTTGCTACAAATAAAATAAGTACAGTATTTTAGGTCACATACCATTGACAAATTGAGTGGCGGCCGCTGTTGTACAGAGGAGTTGCCTGCAACCCCTGGCGGTGCAATGGAGGAGGTGCCTGCCGTCGGCTGCTGAGCAGTGGAGGAGGTGCCTGCCGTCGGCTGCTGAGCAGTGGAGGAGGTGCCTGCCGTCGGCTGCTGAGCAGTGGAGGAGGTGCCTGCCGCCGACTGCTGAGCAGTGGAGGAGGTGCCTGCCGCCGACTGCTGAGCAGTGGAGGAGGTGCCTGCCGCCGGCTGCTGAGCAGTGGAGGAGGTGCCTGCCGACTGCTGAGCAGTGGAGGAGGTGCCTGCCACCGGCTGCTGAGCAGTGGAGGAGGTGCCTGCCGCCGACTGCTGAGCAGTGGAGGAGGTGCCTGCCACCGGCTGCTGAGCAGTGGAGGAGGTGCCTGCCGCCGACTGCTGAGCAGTGGAGGAGGCGCCCGCCTGTTATAACACATTCATAGAATTAGTTTGTTAGCTCATACCTGCACATACTTTACTTGTGCCTATTTAATTATATACCTTCTGAATGTGAAACCCACAAACACATGTCCTTACACCAAACAAGAACATCTGTCCACGAGACTGCATCGGGCATTTCTCAATCTATGAAAAATTACAGCTGGTTTAAAATGTTATACAAACAAGCTGAGTAAGTGACATATGTTAGATGTATTTCTAAGTAATACATTACTAAATCTACTGTTGAAATACTAGAAAAGACACTTGTGAAGTACATTAAATACACTCATACCCTTTGATACAGCTCGTACCACTTCTTCTGCCTGGGAGCTGGTCTGTTGCCTTCACCTGAAGGCCAGGTGCCTGTTCTGGCAAAACTCCTCAGGCGGGACAGCCACTCAGAGTCTGCCATTGGTTTGTGGCTCTTTTTAGAAGACATTGTCTTTAATAAGAGAGAAAAAAAGTATGATTAGATGCATTTCTGTATCCATATGCTTAAGTCTTATTACATAGTCCATCTCTTAGGTGTAGACATTGGTAAGAATAGCAGGGCTCTCTATCTAAATAAAAGTATGTGTAAAATACTATAGACAGAGGCACCCGCACTGTTTTGCGTACTATTATAATGGCGCAGATTCAGTGCTATTACGTGTGGACCATATAATTGCTTTTGTGAATGCAAAGTAGCGCGTTTCATCGACTCTTAACACTAAGAGCACAACAGTACAATAGTGGCCTACAGTAGTAATAAATGGTCTGGTCTGATAGCTCGCACAGACATAATAAACGCCGTATATACATACATTTATACAATTACGTGTCCGCTACATGCTAAGATAAAGGAAACTAATAATTTATAGCGTTAGAATATGATATGATTCCTGTTAAGCGTCCCGCGCGTATCCTAGCGTATCCTAGTAGCATTAGTTGCTTATTTTAACTACTTCTCACACAAAAACACATATAATTACACACATATAAAAACACAAAAATTATATACTTTGCGCAATTCTGTTTGCATTTCGTTCAGAAATATTACGTTGTATATTATAGAAAAATTCCGCCTAAATTCTCAAAGAGCGGGACGGCCAAATTAGAATTAGCTTAAGTGACGTGACGTGATTTAAGTTTTAACTTGAACAGTAAACTATGTCTAATTCGGAACAATGCGTCATAGATATGGAAGTAAAAAGTATTTAACGTTAATTCTTACCTTATCGCAGCTAAAATAACGCAGCCACAGTCAAGTGAAGTCGCTCGCCGTTGACTTCCACATACAATAGTGGCCAAACATTTCTTCGCTGTGATTGGCCAAATGTTGAAGCAGTCAAACATTTCTTCGCTGTGATTGGCCAAATGTTGAGAAGGGGAGAATTTCGCTAAGCTGATTGGTTGTAAATGTTGAAGATTCGGAAGACCATTGGTTTTAATGGTCAATATATTGGAAATGTTGACGGACGAACCTTCGGCAGCTTGCGCTCAGGTCGCAGTCTCCCCTGGAGGCGTGGGTTCGAATCCCACTTCTGACAGTAAACTTTAGACAAAAGTGGTTTAGTCCAAAGGAAGCCAAGCACAAAGGACCTCCTCTTAGCCGATGAGCATCCAACTAAAGAGGCTGCTGCGTTCAGCTCACAGTCACAGGCCGTTCTTGTTTTAACAGAAACCTTTAGACGAAAGTCTTAAGCATTTAGTCCAAAGGAAGCCAGATGATGTTCCACAAAGGACCATCCTACTAAAGGGGATGCTGCATTGGCCGGGAATCGAACCCGGGCCTCCCGCGTGGCAGGCGAGAATTCTACCACTGAACAACCAATGCGTATATGTATGGTAACAGTGGCCCCAATTTTTTTTTGCTTTAAAGACACTGAAATCTCTGAGCAAACAAACAATATATGTAATTCTGCCACTGAACCACCACTACTCATATGGGAGTTCAATGGCCCCTAAATTTTTCGCTTCAGAGACATTTTAAACAAAGTGAAACAAGCAGACAACACTGTAACAGCAAGGCAGATCCAAGGGCAGCAACGCAGCTGTGCTGTGTGCAGGGCGGAGAGAGAGAGGCTAAGCGAGGAAAGAACCGAGCGGGGGAGGGTCTTATCTTCAGTCGTTCTCAAGATATCCTTTTTTCAAGGATATTTGGTCCATAACACCATGAGCCTGAGAGCAGGGCTTGAAGCGCCACATAAAAGCACTGTTGCTACAGCTCACTGTTGTGTTAGTTCGCTAGCACATATACTAAAATTGGAACGATACAGAGAAGATTAGCATGGCCCCTGCGCAAGGATGACACGCAAATTCGTGAAGCGTTCCTCATTTTGTCTTCCCGTTGTCTGGGCACTACAGGCAAATCCCGGTAGCTTTTCATTGTCACGCTACGCCAGTGGTTCTCAAACTGGGGGAATGATTTCCGGGGGTCCCCAGAGAATGGGGAAAAATTGATACAATAGTCTTAAACAAGGCATGACACCCTTCAAACGTAGCGGTAAATGTAGATTCCTATTTGTTGGCCAATCAAAGTCATTTTTCTAGGTCTATATTCTCAAAATAAAATCAAACATTAGATATAGGGCTAATTTATCACTCTGCGTGTTGCCTATTTTTTGTGTTTGGGGGTGTTATTTTGGGGGTTGCGACTGAAAAAGTTTGAGAACCAATGCGCTACGCCAAAGTCAATGGCCCGTGGACAGCCCAGATTATTAAGGACTGCACGTCAGGATGGCCGAGCGGTCTAAGGCGCTGCGTTCAAGCTGGGGAACAATCGGCCGTCAAAGGTGGGGAAGAAGGGGGGAGGAGGGGGGAGAGGAAAAACGAGAGAAAAAGAGAGAAAAAGAGGAAAAAAAGGAAAGAAAATGAAAAATTGAAGCGTTTCGTGTGTGTTTGCGACGGTCTGACCGCAAACTAGACAAACTGTCGTAATTGTCAGAGCTCGGACAGACCCCAGGGGGTCTCGAACTCGCTTCAGATATCACCGCCAGTTTAACGCTACGCCGCATGCGCAAATAATGACGTACGTGACCTTATTTGGACTTGATTCCCAGACCTGGAGGGTGCCCCCTTATAGTAACAAAATGTATCCAAAAAAAGTCTTGGCAGGTTGGAAGTTACAAGGAAACTGTAAGTTATGTTGCTACATAGTAATTATGTTTCTTCCACCTTTCTAAACAGGTGGAAGGGTTTTTAAGCATGTTTTCTTAAGTTTTCTACCATGATTGTCTTGGCATATAAGGTTCTAACAGCATATCTTATAAGGTGTAGTGGCGCATCAACATATTTTCAATGGTTTTGCAAAGAAAATAAATGTTTCAATGTGTTTATTCAGCAATAAATATAGAAAAATCAACTATATATACAATATTTACATGGCATATAATATATTATTAACACTTTCAACTATTTACAGTATAATACAATGATTACAAAATATTTATCCAAAAATCTGAACTTAAATAAACAAACAGGATTTAAGAAACAAAAGAAAAGAATGAAGATAACCATTATTTGATTAATAAATTAGTTGATAATTATCTCAATATTCAATTAGATGTAATTAACTTGTTGCAGCCCTATAATCAATTTACGGTTATTTACAGTTATTTATTTACATTATCACACAGCTAAGCTTAGTAACTAAACTACATTTTACATGCTTTAAACATACTATTCTTTAAAACAAAGCTGAGAAGCAAATATAGAACATATCAATAACATTTAAAAACACACCAATAAAATAATGACAATACCTTTGTTTACATTATTTACAGAATTATTCACTTTATTTACATTATGGTTTATTCTTTGGGCTCTTTTGGCCTTTCCTCATCTCCTCTAACCACTGCTGTTTGGTGAGGGATTCAAAGTTTGGGCAGTAAACCTTGCCATGAAACTGGCTGTGCCCAGTTTCAGCAGTGCGGAACTGTCCACAATTTTTGCATGTGTTGCCCTCTACAGTTCTCCTGTAGGCCCTTTTGGGTGCTGCTGTTGTGACTGGGGCACTAACTGTACTGGCTGGGGCACTGACACTTAGACCCTGTGGCACAGAGTAGTACAACGGCACATAATGAATGGCCTGTGGCGCTGACATTGGGACAGGAGGAGGCTGTACAGCTTGCGGCATGTGAGATGGCTGCAATGCTGGCAAGAGGGCGGGAAATGGCTGCGGTGCTGGTAAGAGGGCAGGAGATGGCTGCAGTGCTGGTGTGGCAGGAGCACCAAGCAGTGGTACTTTGGGTCTGATATTGCGTGGCTGACCTAACTGCCTTGTCCGGGCCTGTCCAGCAGTGTTCTTTGGCAGCCTGTACTGATGCTCCTCTTGTGCAGCAATGGGAGCAGAAAGAAGTGGCCTGGCTTCAGGAAGAGGCTGCTCAGAAGTGGACAGACGCTCTGGAAGGTCTGTTCCCTGGAGAAGAACAGACAGCTCCTCTCTTTTCTGCCTTTTATTGTGCCACTGGATCAGCGTGGTCTGATTTACAACAACCAGCTGTATATCAGTCTGCTGCATCACCAGGGCGTTGTTCACCACAAGATGGCGTATGTGGTGGTAGTCTCTTAAAATTAGAGACCACCTGGAGTCTCCGCACAGGTGCAGGATGCAGACGACATAGCCTGAGGAAAACAGTTTCCACAAAGCGGCAGCAGTCTGGCCACTGTGCAGGAGCACTGCTGGCCCCTAACACGCAGCGGGTAGTGCTCTCCACACCAGGGACTGAACTGGGCTTCTTAGGTGTGCGGAAGCGACCACTCAGCAGCCTCTTCTGATGCCGCGCACCGTACACCACACGCTGCCTGTCTCTCTCATCCAGCCTTTTCCACAAATCAATGATGATGTGGGCCTGTTGGTTCCTGAGGCAGAGAGAAGTCTGATCTCGGAGCTCTACCAGATATGCCGCAAGCCTGTCCACATGCTGGAGTCCTGGGACATTTTGCTCATCAACAGCCTGAGCAAATGCAATAAATTATTAGTTATTCAAGTCAGTGATAATGAATAATACAATTCTTTGTACACAACTTAATTATAATTTAATTACTGTTTGTATTCATCATGTCCTGATTCTTACCATGTCCTCCTCCTCTGTCATATGTGCTCCCGTGTCCTCCTCCACCTGTTCTCCCGTGTCCTCCTCCACATGTGCTCCCCAGTCCTCCTCCTCTACATGTGCTCCAGTTGATGCTGTAAATTACGATTAAAAAGTCATCCTCTACCATCACATTGAAAGTGATGATGATATCACATTAGTGTACTAGTTTGTACATGTATGTCAGGGAGCTGGACTACCTGGGAATTCCTGAACATCCATTTGGTGGATAGTGGGGTCCACTGGCAGGTCCAAGAAGCCCTCATCTGCCTCTTCTTCCTCCCCATCATGCTCATCCACTAGCTGAGCAGTGTGCTCTGAATCGGGGTTCATGTCCTGCAGTGCTTGCCCTGTCTGGCGGTACAAGTACTGCACCCCAATAAGCTCTCCTGTTAACAGTGAAAGTTATAATATATTATAGCAAAGTACGGTAATTTAATATTGTTCTTTTATATTTGATTGATAATTACCAGTGTACTGAGAAGGGGGAGAAAACTCAGGTGCCACCTTCTTGCACCACAGCTTGAAGTAGTTGCAGTTCACCGTGTGGAGTAGTTGACCCTGGTAACTGCGCAGCCCAGATGGTGGTAAGGCCAGAGCAGCAGTACCACGGTCTTGGTTCCACCGGTGAAGCCCGTCCAGCAGGTACAACTGGAAATTCAAGCTGTTGGCACTGGTTCCTTAAAGTAGAAATCACACATTTTGAATGTGTTGTTTTTTTGTAATGAAATCATATAATATGGGTGAGACAAACCTGGTATGAAGCGATTGAGGTGAAGATGGAATGACTCCAGGGATGTGGTGCCTCTGGCACATCTGTATCTAGGGAGCCGCACACCTCCCTTTGATTCCTCCCCTGTTTTTGTGTACAGAGCAACACCTGGAGGGTCCTGGATGCATTTAACATGTTTGCGTTGGACCCGCCAGATGTGCTCCATACGCTCCCTGTCCAACAGGGGAACTCCCATGGAGTCTCTCCCTCTTGGTCCCATCAGCACCTGCAGCAACTTCTCCAGCAGCTGAATGGTGCAGCTCTCTCCTCTGGTCCTCCTCTTGCAGTGAGAGGCCAACTCATCCACTGACAAAAGGTTCTTGATCTCTGCATCACTCTTGTAGGGATGGCCCGCTTGAAGAAGCTGCTGCCTTTTGGCATGCATCAACAAAGCTAAATCAGCTGCATCCCACTCAAATATGCACGACGACAGACGTGACATAAAGTTTGGGTACAGCTGATGAGCATTTGTTGAGCATGCCAGGGCCAGCCGACGCATGAAGTGCCAGATATCAAGACGGATGGCTGTATTTGGCCACCCGCTGAATCTGGCTTGTAGCTTGGTTTGCCCTGCCTCAGTGCAGCACCCACAATCAACGTAGAGAACTGCTGGTGGATCCACACCAGCCTGCCTGTAGCGCCTGATCAAACCTGCCACCATCATGTCCAGCCCAGCTCCCTCTTGAGCAGTAAGAACACTGATCAGGATTTGACCATGCTCATTGCCCACAGAAGTAACCCAGGCAGCTGTGCCCCTGGCCACTCCTGCAAGCTTCTTTGTGATCTAAAATAAAAAAGGATATTATACATTTATTCTGACAGTGTAAATCTTATTGTAAATCAACTTAAAACTGCTGATAACCTTTTTGTGGAATCCATCTTTAAGATTGAGCCATAAGTGGATGTTATTCTGGCTCTGATGTCATCCAGCCTGGTCAAAATATCCTGTCCATAGACGGACAGGAGCCACTTGCAGCTAGGCACCACAGCTGGCTCTGGGGGCTCCTGGAAGGTGATGGGAAACAGTCCAGGCTGATTCTGAAAGTGGAGGCACTCCTCAGTGTAGCGAGACACTCTGTCCAGCCACTCTTCACTGTGACCCTCTTTCAGCTGTTTGAGCAGCCGTGTTGGACTGTTTCCAAGCCCTCTCTCCAGCGAAAGTCGGATGACCCGGATGTCACAAGCAAACCTTGTTAACAAAATATTGCCTGTTATTACATGTTCTGTCAAAAAAGATTCCATACATGTGCAAATACCTACTTCTGTGTCAGGATAACCCTAAACTGGGATCGGTGGCCATGATCCAGCTGTGAGAGAACAGCTTGGCTCCAGGAGACGTGGCTGGCTCTACACTTGGTGCAGGTGAGTGTTTCTGTCACCACGTTGTAGATCCGGTCCACATCCAAAACCCTCCGTGCCCTCTTGTGCAGCCCTGCACCTGTGAGCTGGTGTCCTCCACAGGCAGGATTGGGACAGACCACTTTCACCTTCCACATCTTGTAGGGCATCCAGACAAGGAGTGGATGGGCAAAGAAGCGGTCTGGTGTTGGAGGCTGGTGAAAGACGTTGTTGGGCAGTGGAGGATTATACCAGATCTCTAGGTGGTCATGGATCTCTAACTTTCCTCTGGGGCCCTCTCTGAAGAGAGTCTTGATAATCCACTTGTGGTCTTCAGGAGGCAAACCCTCAGACCACAAGCGAGGTAGCACGGGTGCAGCCAGGTGTTCCACAGAGCTGACATTCTAAAAAATATTTTAAAAATCAAAATGAAATATTTTTACTGTAATAACAATGATAATAAATTTGTACTTACTGTGGTAGCAACCATGGGTCCAGGATCAGGAAGTGGGGATTCCAGTAACTCTCCTTCAGGTTGTGCTTCCTGTTAAATACTGGGAACTTAACATCTAACAACGCTATCTACTTTTTATGTTACAAATAAACCATTTGACCAGTAGATTCACTACTATTTTACTCACAGAGACCGCAGTGTTGGGGGCAATCTTAACCGGAACATTGACCTGTAATGGTGATTGCGTACATTATATTATTAATAATTTTTTACTGCATTAATTGTTAAATTTGTGGTACCTCCATTGGTTGTGGCCTTTTTCTTGCCAAGCTGAGGTTGGGCTTGATAACATCATTCTGGCGCCCACCAAATCTGGGTTTTGTGAACTGAAAAGGTGTTAACACCCACAAAAAATAATATATGAAATGCAGTATCACAAGTGTCACAAACCATTGACAGGCTCAGGGGAGGCCGTCGCACTTCTGCATAGGAGGTGGTGCCACTGGCCTGAGCTGGCTGCGAGGTGGAGGTGCCACTGGCCTGAGCAGGCTGCGAGGTGGAGGTGCCACTGGCCTGAGCAGGCTGCGAGGTGGAGGTGCCACTGGCCTGAGCAGGCTGCGAGGTGGAGGTGCCACTTGAGGTGGAGGTGGCAGCCTATTGACACACAAAACATTAGTTTGTTATCTTATTGTGCTAAGTTCTTTATTGTACTTATATTATCTATTTATATTGGTACCTTCTGAATGTGAAAGCCACAGAGACATGATGTCCTCCCACCAAACAAGGACATCTGTCCTCGAGACTGCATTGGACATTTCTCAATCTACAAGAAATAACACAGCTGATTTTAATTTACACACAAGAGGCATGTGTTGGTTAAATAATATGACAAAATGACTAAACTATAACTATATCAGATTAATCTCACTCATACCCTCTGATACAGCTCAAACCATTTCTTTTGCCGAGGAGCAGGTCTGTTGCCTTCACCTGAAGGCCAGGTCCCTGCTCT
>CM033637.1:3652786-3657786 GCA_019453435.1 Rhinogobius similis | reverse complement strand
TGGCCCCTCGCAAGGATGACACGCAAATATTGCGTGAAGCGCTCCTCATTTTGTCTTCCCGTTGTCTGGGCACTACAGGCAAATCCCGGTAGCTTTTCATTGTCACGCTACGCCAGTGGTTCTCAAACTGGGGAATGATTTCGGGGTCCCCAGAGAATGGGGAAAATTGATACAATAGTCTTAAACAAGGCATGACACCCTTCAAACGTAGCGGTAAATGTAGATTCCTATTTGTTGGCCAATCAAAGTCATTTTTCTAGGTCTATATTCTCAAAATAAAATCAAACATTAGATATAGGGCTAATTTATCACTCTGCGTGTTGCCTATTTTTTGTGTTTGGGGGTGTTATTTTGGGGTTGCGACTGAAAAAGTTTGAGAACCAATGCGCTACGCCAAAGTCAATGGCCCGTGGACAGCCCAGATTATTAAGGACTGCACGCCAGGATGGCCGAGCGGTCTAAGGCGCCATGCTCAGGTCGCAGTCTCCCTGGAGGCGTGGGTTCGAATCCCACTTCTGACAGTAAACTTTAGACAAAAGTGGTTTAGTCCAAAGGAAGCCAAGCACAAAGGACCTCCTCTTAGCCGATGAGCATCCAACTAAAGAGGCTGCTGCGTTCAGCTCACAGTCACAGGCCGTTCTTGTTTTAACAGAAACCTTTAGACGAAAGTCTTAAGCATTTAGTCCAAAGGAAGCCAGATGATGTTCCACAAAGGACCATCCTACTAAAAGGGATGGCTGCATTGGCCGGGAATCGAACCCGCCCCCCCCGCGTGGCAGGCGAGAATTCTACCACTGAACAACCAATCCGTAAATGTATGGTAACAGTGGCCCAAATTTTTTATTTCTTTAAAGACACATAAATCTCTTAGAAAACAAACAATATATGAAATTCTGACACTGAAACAACACTACTAATAAGGGACTTCAATGGCCCTAAATTTTTCGCTTCAGAGACATTTTAAACAAAGTGAAACAAGCAGACAACACTGTAACAGCAAGGCAGATCCAAGGGCAGCAACGCAGCTGTGCTGTGTGCAGGGCGGAGAGAGAGAGGCTAAGCGAGGAAAGAACCGAGCGGGGGAGGGTCTTATCTTCAGTCGTTCTCAAGATATCCTTTTTTCAAGGATATTTGGTCCATAACACCATGAGCCTGAGAGCAGGGCTTGAAGCGCCACATAAAGCACTGTTGCTACAACTCACTGTTGTGTTAGTTCGCTAGCACATATACTAAAATTGGAACGATACAGAGAAGATTAGCATGGCCCCTGCGCAAGGATGACACGCAAATTCGTGAAGCTGCTCATTTTGTCTTCCCGTTGTCTGGGCACTACAGGCAAATCCCGGTAGCTTTTCATTGTCACGCTACGCCAGTGGTTCTCAAACTGGGGAATGATTTCCGGGGTCCCCAGAGAATGGGGAAAAATTGATACAATAGTCTTAAACAAGGCATGACACCCTTCAAACGTAGCGGTAAATGTAGATTCCTATTTGTTGGCCAATCAAAGTCATTTTTCTAGGTCTATATTCTCAAAATAAAATCAAACATTAGATATAGGGCTAATTTATCACTCTGCGTGTTGCCTATTTTTTGTGTTTGGTGGTGTTATTTTGGAGGTTGCGACTGAAAAAGTTTGAGAACCAATGCGCTACGCCAAAGTCAATGGCCCGTGGACAGCCCAGATTATTAAGGATTGCACGTCAGGATGGCCGAGCGGTCTAAGGCGCTATGCTCAGGTCGCAGTCTCCCTGGAGGCGTGGGTTCAATCCCACTTCTGACAGTAAACTTTAGACAAAAGTGGTTTAGTCCAAAGGAAGCTAAGCACAAAGGACCTCCTCTTAGCCGATGACCATCCAACTAAAGAGGCTGCTGCGTTCAGGTCGCAGTCTTCCCTGGAGGCTTGGCATCTTTTGACAGCAACCTTTAGACCAAAGTCTTAAGCCTTGAGTCAAAAAGAAGCCAGATGATGTTCCACAAAGGACCATCCTACTAAAGGATGCTGCATTGGCCGAATCGAACCCGGGCCTCCCCGCGTGGCAGGCGAGAATTCTACCACTGAACAACCAATGCGTATATGTATGGTAACAGTGGCCCCATTTTTTGATTGCTTTAAAGACACTGAAATCTCTGAGCAAACAAACAATATATGTAATTCTGCCACTGAACCACCACTACTCATATGGGAGTTCAATGGCCCCTAAATTTTTCGCTTCAGAGACATTTTAAACAAAGTGAAACAAGCAGACAACACTGTAACAGCAAGGCAGATCCAAGGGCAGCAACGCAGCTGTGCTGTGTGCAGGGCGGAGAGAGAGAGGCTAAGCGAGGAAAGAACCGAGCGGGGGAGGGTCTTATCTTCAGTCGTTCTCAAGATATCCCTTTTTCAAGGATATTTGGTCCATAACACCATGAGCCTGAGAGCAGGGCTTGAAGCGCCACATAAAAGCACTGTTGCTACAGCTCACTGTTGTGTTAGTTCGCTAGCACATATACTAAAATTGGAACGATACAGAGAAGATTAGCATGGCCCCCTTGCAAGGATGACACGCAAATTCGTGAAGCGCTCTCATTTTGTCTTCCTGTTGTCTGGGCACTACAGGCAAATCCCTGTAGCTTTTCATTGTCACGCTACGCCAGTGGTTCTCAAACTGGGGTATGATTTCCGGGGGTCCCCAGAGAATGGGGAAAAATTGATACAATAGTCTTAAACAAGGCATGACACCCTTCAAACGTAGCGGTAAATGTAGATTCCTATTTGTTGGCCAATCAAAGTCATTTTTCTAGGTCTATATTCTCAAAATAAAATCAAACATTAGATATAGGGCTAATTTATCACTCTGCGTGTTGCCTATTTTTTGTGTTAGGGGGATTTATTTTGGGGTTAGCGACTGAAAAAGTTTGAGAACAAATGCGCTACGCCAAAGTCAAAGGCCCGTGTACATACCAGATTTTTAAGTATTGCACTTCAGGATGGCCGAGCGGTCTAAGGCGCCATGCTCAGGTCGCAGTCTCCCTGGAGGCGTGGGTTCCGTCCCACTTCTGACAGTAAACTTTAGACAAAAGTGGTTTAGTCCAAAGGAAGCCAAGCACAAAGGACCTCCTCTTAGCCGATGAGCATCCAACTAAAGAGGCTGCTGCGTTCAGCTCACAGTCACAGGCCGTTCTTGTTTTAACAGAAACCTTTAGACGAAAGTCTTAAGCATTTAGTCCAAAGGAAGCCAGATGATGTTCCACAAAGGACCATCCTACTAAAGGGGATGCTGCATTGGCCGGAAATCGAACCCGGGCCTCCCGCGTGGCAGGCGAGAATTCTACCACTGAACAACCAATGCGTATATGTATGGTAACAGTGGCCCCAATATTAAATTGCTTTAAAGACACTGAAATCTCTGAGCAAACAAACAATATATGTAATTCTGCCACTGAACCACCACTACTCATATGGGAGTTCAATGGCCCCTAAATTTTTCGCTTCAGAGACATTTTAAACAAAGTGAAACAAGCAGACAACACTGTAACAGCAAGGCAGATCCAAGGGCAGCAACGCAGCTGTGCTGTGTGCAGGGCGGAGAGAGAGAGGCTAAGCGAGGAAAGAACCGAGCGGGGGAGGGTCTTATCTTCAGTCGTTCTCAAGATATCCTTTTTTCAAGGATATTTGGTCCATAACACCATGAGCCTGAGAGCAGGGCTTGAAGCGCCACATAAAAGCACTGTTGCTACAGCTCACTGTTGTGTTAGTTCGCTAGCACATATACTAAAATTGGAACGATACAGAGAAGATTAGCATGGCCCCTGCGCAAGGATGACACGCAAATTCGTGAAGCGTTCCTCATTTTGTCTTCCCGTTGTCTGGGCACTACAGGCAAATCCCGGTAGCTTTTCATTGTCACGCTACGCCAGTGGTTCTCAAACTGGGGGAATGATTTCCGGGGGTCCCCAGAGAATGGGGAAAAATTGATACAATAGTCTTAAACAAGGCATGACACCCTTCAAACGTAGCGGTAAATGTAGATTCCTATTTGTTGGCCAATCAAAGTCATTTTTCTAGGTCTATATTCTCAAAATAAAATCAAACATTAGATATAGGGCTAATTTATCACTCTGCGTGTTGCCTATTTTTTGTGTTTGGGGGTGTTATTTTGGGGTTGCGACTGAAAAAGTTTGAGAACCAATGCGCTACGCCAAAGTCAATGGCCCGTGGACAGCCCAGATTATTAAGGACTGCACGCCAGGATGGCCGAGCGGTCTAAGGCGCTGCTCAGGTCGCAGTCTCCCTGGAGGCGTGGGTTCCGTCCCACTTCTGACAGTAAACTTTAGACAAAAGTGGTTTAGTCCAAAGGAAGCCAAGCACAAAGGACCTCCTCTTAGCCGATGAGCATCCAACTAAAGAGGCTGCTGCGTTCAGCTCACAGTCACAGGCCGTTCTTGTTTTAACAGAAACCTTTAGACGAAAGTCTTAAGCATTTAGTCCAAAGGAAGCCAGATGATGTTCCACAAAGGACCATCCTACTAAAGGCTATGCTGCAGTGGCCTGGAATCGAACCCGGGCCTCCCGCGTGGCAGGCGAGAATTCTACCACTGAACAACCAATGCGTATATGTATGGTAACAGTGGCCCCAATTTTTTTTTGCTTTAAAGACACTGAAATCTCTGAGCAAACAAACAATATATGTAATTCTGCCACTGAACCACCACTACTCATATGGGAGTTCAATGGCCCCTAAATTTTTCGCTTCAGAGACATTTTAAACAAAGTGAAACAAGCAGACAACACTGTAACAGCAAGGCAGATCCAAGGGCAGCAACGCAGCTGTGCTGTGTGCAGGGCGGAGAGAGAGAGGCTAAGCGAGGAAAGAACCGAGCGGGGGAGGGTCTTATCTTCAGTCGTTCTCAAGATATCCTTTTTTCAAGGATATTTGGTCCATAACACCATGAGCCTGAGAGCAGGGCTTGAAGCGCCACATAAAAGCACTGTTGCTACAGCTCACTGTTGTGTTAGT